>CALNHX010005678.1:0-102526 GCA_940337035.1 Agriotes lineatus | reverse complement strand
GGTTTGGCCTCAGGCCCCTTAAGCTCCTTTCGCTGACTTGTCGCACGGGTTGCAGATTCACTTACGCGCTTGATCAACGTCTATTAAGTCGAATTTGTTTTATTTTGTATTTACACTGTGCATACGTTTTGGACTTAAGTTTATATACAACAATGAGATGTAAGATCAAATATTTAATTTTTAGGGGTGTTCTAAATCTAATCAATCGAAGCAATCAACGAACTCTGGCAGATGACTACCTAAAGGCACTTTTATGCGAAAAAGCAGATAAAAATTCAATAATTAGATCGCAACAATCCTATGAATTGCAATTATATCTAACATTAATATTAATTAAATTTATTATTATTACCTAGCAAGAGAAAACAGCAAAGTGCTCCTTGTATTGTACCGCTAACTGTGTTCTCGCACGCATCCCTGAGATAACAACCAGCTGCGACTTTTCCACTTTTTTAATTTATAGCTCGTTGGTATTTTTGCCCTTAACAGCAATTCCACGGCTATAAGCTTTGGATAGACAATTTAGTCGGTAATATGAGGTTGGGTTTGCCGCCCTACACCTGAAATTTCAAGTGTGGGGACGACACAAATGTAAAATTTTATATTTCAAACAGCGAATTGGGAATATCTATTATTTTAGAATCGCCCAACGCAAGATTTAGCTAGTTAAAATATCCATACAAGTATTATTCAGCTGCTACGTAATGACTACTATTTTTAATTATTGCAAGTTAACCAACAAAAGGAAAGAGAAACTGGACTTTATCGACGCTCGACCTCTCAAATCCAATTTTTAATTCAAGCCGGTATCCGATTCGCTGCATCTAGAAATCTGATACGGAGTCCATGGCTTCCTCTGACCTAGCCGATTATATGCACGGAGTGGAAAGCAGTGCAGCGGCTACGTCACAGGCCTCACGGGGAATTCCTCGCCGATTTCTAGAGTAGGCGGCAATTAGTCACTAGCAGAGGAATTCAGGACTTCGTTGCAGCGACGGCCGGAAGATCGACAAGGCGATGGGATGCACCGGGTCGATATCGCCAAATTCCTAAATAATGCAGCCGGATGCTGCACTGCGGCACGTTTTGAGCTGGTTGCAGCGGGTTTGCGTTCTTGTTAATTGATCTGAATCGGGACTGATTCCGAAAAGTCGGGGGGAAATTGCGCTTGAATTAAGTCCTGGCGCTCATCGCCCAATTGCTTTGAGGAATCTAATCTCTGGTTAATTTTTCATCGCGACTTCTCCAAAGACACGTGACGTATTCACACGCAGCGTTAAGAATGGAGAAACAAATATTGACAAACAATTTTATGATAAATTAGAGTGCCTTTTCCCTTTACCAGGGTACGGACAGATCATTGTCCCCTCTCACTCTACTTTTGAATAAGACATAATTTTCATTTTGTTCTGTTTTAGTAACAATAATTAAATACTTGATACTGCTAAATTATAGGTTATGTTTCATCGTGATGCGCGTACGTTGATGTAACATAGGTAATTTAACTTCATCATAGATCAAATAAACATAATGTGAATTTTGCCTAATTTATTTGTACACTCTAATACCTAGCACTTTTCCATTATCCAAGTTATAAATGTAGCGCATAACAAATATAATTTTCTTTAATATAAAACAATGAAATACCTTCCGATATACTTTTTTTTTACCTTTTATGGATATGTCATTTGCAATGCAATTGCCAATGTGACAATGATTAATTGACTATGCGACGAAGAAATAGAAGACTTTTTGTGGCCGTACCCTGTTAAAGGAAAAATAGGTCAAATTGACATCAAGGTACCCTATGATAAATCATCATTTTAACACTGATTTTAGTGGTTTGTATTGATTTTTTTTATTGTTGGATCATTTGTTTGTTGAGCGCATTTCCAGTAGCCCGGATTCCAGTTAGAGGGGGGCATAAATTTAATTACCCAATCAACTACTACTATTATTCTAGTTTTATTAAATTTTTTACAAATTACAAAAATTATAAGTTGAAACATCACCAGTTTCCGCAAATCTGCTGCAGATCGAAGCTTATTTTTTTTTAATGTTGTAGAATGTGAATTGCAATAATGATTATAAATCAACTGCCTTTTCCTTTTTATAAATGTTTAGGGGTGGACAAATTCCCATCCCTGCCCCTCCCTGGCTACGCCCATGTTCTATTGTGATGTTTATTGCACTAATAATATAATTTTTAGTTTACATTTGTTTTAACGAGATTAATAGTAAGACTAAACGTAGTAGAAACAAGATCTTTCTGTATTTAAACGACATTAATATTCACTTCTATAAGGTTTAAATTACTTCGAATTTCAAGTCCTTCAAACGAGATTTAGAATCGTTAAATGTAATTTTAACGAGGCTGCAAATTATTTTAACGAGCTTAAATAGCTATTTATGATACAAGCTGCAAAATTGAAGTGTTTTAAGCTCGCGACGTGGTTTATCATACCAGGCCGAAGGTCGAGTTTGACATCGAGCCAAGTGTCTAAAAACTTCTTTGCAACGCGTGTCATGGAAGATTTGATCTACTTTACATAAAAATAACGAGAAACTTGAATCTGACAATCTGTCAGTTGTCTGAAATAAAGGAGGCCGTTTCGAGGTTTTTTATATGAAAAGAATAAAGCAAAAACAGTGCTTTAATAGGCCCCATTAAAGCACCGTTTTCAGTGTTTTAATGCGACTATATGGCTATTAAAACACTAAAGTGGATAATAACTATTTGTCATACAAGTTGCAAAATTGACGTGTTTTAGGCACGAGACGTGGTTGTCAAACGAGGCCGAAGGTCGAGTTTGACATTGGGTTAAGTGCCTAAAAACTTCTTTGCAACGCGTATCATACACACAATTTTGCTAAGTTGCATAAAAATAATCAAAAACTTGGTTTGAAATTTCATAATTGTGACAACCTATCAGTTGTCTGAAATAGAGGAGGTTGTTTCGCCGTATTCCATATGAAAAGAACAATGCCAAAACAGTGCTTTAATAGATTCAATTAAAACAGTGCTTTAATATACTCAATTAAAGCACTGTTTTTAGTGTTTCAATAGTCACGTTAAAAACACCAAAGTAGATAAAACTAGATTACAGATAAATATAATTACGTATAAATCGCTAAAACAAGCGCGTAAACCAGATTTCATGTACTTTATAACCTATTAAGAATCGTTGAGAGTAGATTAAAGGTTGAATTAATAAAATTGAAAGCCGTTTTAAGGAGACTTAAATTGTGTAAACAATATTTAATCTTTAAAATTGCAGGGTTTAACAAAATGTCGAAGTGGTGAAAGTTTAAGTTTTACGGGAAGTAAACTTCACTTTAACGGTATTATCGATTTTATACACAAGATTAAATGTAATTCAGCGACGTCAATTTTATCAACGAAATTGCATACCATTTAATTGATACTCAACGGTCAACGCCATATAAAATGGACATGAAATTCTTTATACCGGATTTAAAATCGTTGAAAATATTTATAAGATTGAAAGTCGTTTTAACGAGACTAGAAATTCTGTAAGCAATATTTAATGCTGGTGATTAAGAATTGGTTTAGAAGTTTTAATAAATATACAAATGTTGATAGGCGAAACCTGAAGTCATTGTTTTAAAATTAATGTTTATTTTAAGTATATGAAATATCTTATAAACCAGATTAAAAACAATCAACGAAATTACAGACCATTTAAATGATACTCAATGCGTATAAACTAACTATGAAGTAGTTCACACCAGATTTAGAAACGTTAAAAGTAGATTAAAGGTTGCACTGATACGATTTAAAGTCTTTATAACAAAACTAAAAATTGTGTAAACAATATTTAATCCTGATGAGAAAAATTGGTTTCGGTTCGGCCAGACAATTGTCGATGTGGTGAAAGTTTATCCGAATTAAGCTTCTTTTTAACAATATTAAAGAGCTTATAAACGAGATTAAAATTAATCTAACAACGTTAATTTCATCGACAAAATTACGGATCATTTAAACGATACTAAACGCCATATAAACTATGATCGTTCCATACTTAAAATTTAGTACATGGGTTTATGCAGAACAACGTTGCCACATTTCAGCATAAATCTCATTGGAAATAAATAGGTACCAGTCAATCATAAATAAATCCCGCGCAGTCCGAACCATCTATAGCTCTGACGTTTACAGCAGACATAGAATCGTTGAAAGTATATTAAAGGTTGAATTAAAAGATTGAAAGTCGTTTTAACGAGTCTATATTTAATACTGATGATTATAATTTTTTTTCAGATTTTAACAACACAATTGCCGATATGGTGAAAGTTGATATCATTTAACGGGAATTAAACTTCATTTTAACAAGATCAAACATAATATAAACAAGATCCTTTATCTAATAGACTTGTCTGTTCGTCCGGGACGCTGTTTCAGCAGCCAAACCGTAAGAGATAGAGAAAAAAGTTATGAAAGTTATATGTTTGGAATGGTCATGTCAGGCCAGGAACCGAATTTCAGTCACGTGACACTTCCGGTTTTCGAGAAATCACGTGATTTCTCGAAAACCGGAAGTGTCAGTACGCTGTTTCAGCAGCCAAACGGAGCTGCGACCCTCTGCGCCTTAAAACCTCGATCGGTTAGGCAACCACTTTGACACCTTCCAGGTCTGGGTACAGTTTTTATTTAATACGCGTTCTATTTGAAAAACGGTATTTTTTGTTTTTTTAAATGAGACATTTGTCTCACTGGATTGTTTGTTAAAACTAATTCAAGCGACGTGAGTTGCATCATGGAAATTATATACCATTTAAACGATTACTCAACGTCGTATCAACTAGATTCGAAGTCGTTTACACCAAATATAGAAAAGTTAAGAGTAGATTAAAGGTTGAATTGATAATATTGAAAGACATTTTAAGAAACTAAATATTGTGTAAAAAATATTTGAACCAGATTATTTCATAACTATTTTAGTTTTAGCATGAAAAATGTCAATGTGGTGAAAGTTGATATCATTTTACGGGAATTAAAATTCATTTTAACGAGATTGTACATCTTACACACAAGATTAAAATTAATTTAGCGACGTCAATTTCATCAACAAATTTGCACACCACTTATTAAACGATACTCAACGCCGTATCAATTAGATTTATAAACGTTAACAACAAATATAGGTTAGTTGCATACATCTGCCATTTAACCAATGATCGAACTCGCTTTTTTAACTTTCAACCAATCAAAAACGACTTACGTCGATAATGTGTTACATAACAACTTATCGGTAAGTTGTTATATAACTACTTATCGGTAGTACTCCACCTTACGCATTAAAATGATGATTCGTTAGTTTTTTTAATCGATTCAAGCAATAGTCACGCAAAATATATTGCGTGCATAGTTCCTTGCTTCGATAATACTGACCAGATTGCACTCCCGCTGGATTGTGTAGCAGCTTCGTTGTCTGGCGTATTTTCTAAACAATCCAGCGGTCGTGCAATCTGAACAGCATTACCGGCAAGTCACTATGCACTTAATACATTACTGTTGACAATAGTGAAAGTCGTTTGAACGAGACTAAAAATTGTGTAAAAAATATTTAAACCTGATGCAGTATAGAAAAATCCCAAACTGTTAATTGTTAAAACTATGTATATCTAATCGTTTGCATTTTATTATCACTGTTTTAATGGTATAAGTCATTTTAATGAGATATAAAATCCCTTAAACTGGATCAACATCATGACAATGCAATCATTTTGGTTGAGATTAAAAGATACCAACGATATCCTTTTTAACGAAATTACGGGTCGTCTAAACGAGATTTAAGGTCAATTAACGAAATGTAAAGTTGTTTAAACGGATAAAAACCTTATTAACGATATTTTATGTTGTTTCCTACGTAATAGTATAAACATAAGGAAAACTAGTTTTTAAATAAATGCAGTTTTTTGAAAGAGATCATGCAAACCATGATGTTGTCGTAGTTCGTGGTAGACCTACAGCAATATATCGATATGAGTACTATGTAAACAGTTCCTTCTGCCTTTATTTCAATTTATTTAGCAATAGTCTGTAATCAAAGAAATTTATTAAATAGTAGGGCACCGAGGGTGATTAGGGTTAGGATAATAGTAATTTATTATACAAGACGATAAAGTTAAATTTTATCCACGAGTGAATCGTTTAACGTCGAGACGAAGTCGAGACGTTAATGATTCAAGAGTGGATAGAAATAACTTTATCGTCGTGTATAATACACCTTTTTTTTCTATAGCAAGAAGTTTAACAATTTTAAAAGAAAATAAGGACAGTCAATCACATTTCAAAATGTCAGTAGCTAGATTGGGTTGCTACGATAATACGAAGCTGTCATATTTAATTTAAACAAAAGTTAGAAAATTAAATTACTTTATCTATCCTTGATGTTAAAGTGCTACTTTATCTACCCTTGCTGTTAAAGTAAAACTTGACCTTTTGTTTTGAGTTGATAAAAGCACACTTTAACATGTGTTATAGAAAAAATACTAATGAATATACAACATAGTATACAATTACTTTGCAATATGTTATTTTTTTGTGTTATTAGGAAAGCAAAACAGGCAAAATTCGTAACACACCTCCATTAGATTAGTGTTCTATCCCTAGCAAGAGATATTTTATGTAGTATATGCAATTTGTAATGTAATCTCTTGATAGTAACATTTATGATAGATAATAAACTCCCAAGCCTATAATGCTATAATCTAATAACACTTCCATTATTATCCATGGTCAACCTACATGTGTTTTAGTAAACTTCAACAAGCAATTGATTCTTCTAACCATTGTATTTTTTTATTCTCTTATTATAGGCTCTGAGCCTGTTAGTAACTACACAAAGTGCAGTTCTATGAGCCCTTTTCAGCTTCGGGCCGAATAGGCTGTGACTCTTAACAGTACCTTTCAGCTAACACATAGATTAAGAGCTATAATCAAGAAAATGGCAGACAAAAAACATATTTCCCTAGATTGGTGAAAGAAAGCAGCACTCGACCAAGTACCCAGAAAATGTATAGGAAAAGCACCGGAACCTTTAGAAACTAGCCGCAAACTTCTATGAGTCATTTGACAAATGAATAGAAAAGCGTGAGTGCGCTGCTGTTTGTAGTGTACATGGGCAGTGTTTAAAAAAGATGAAGAAGTAAAGAAAATACGACTGGAATACCATAGCCTTAACACAATACATATTTCTCAGCTCGGTGTCTTGGGGTTAATGTAGTAATTAAAACACTCTAAGGAAGAGTGATTGTGTGTGATTTTATTTAGTTGATATACGTACAATAATTATAATTCGAGTGATTAGATTAGAGTGTGTGATTACGCGCTAGTGGTGGTTCCAGTTCTTCTTGTTCCTTTGCAGAGCGGTGATTCCGGGCTTGAGGTTGATAACGGTTCGAAGGGCGTTCGACCAAGGTGCGAGACCTAGAAAGAAAAATGAAAAACTCAAGGGGCTGTTTCGGCTTCGTCGGCACTGCACCGAGGATGAACAACGGTGTGGCCTCCTGGCGGATGTGTAATGGCGTGAGAGCAAAAGGTTCGACCTGGACGGAGTTGTGGAGCTGGTGATCAACAAGAACGTTCGATCGTCAAGGATGCTGCGGTACGTAGCGTCCGGTGAACGAAAGGTTCAACCTGGACAGGACTATTGCGAAGGCGAAACTTGGTTCGGCCTCTTGGCGACGAAGTTGCTTCGAAGCGAGCACAAGAGGTGCGACTGCTGAAGATGCTGGAGTAATAAGGGCGAACGAATGGTTCGGCTGCAGACGAACGCTAAGGCTTTAGGCGAACAGGGATGGTTCAATTTGCTATGTTTTATTAAATCTAGCTGTAACGTTTTCCAGGGGCGAAGTAAATTTATTTGATAATCTGCATCATGTTGTATCTGACCTACATTCGCGCATTTGGATTTTGGACATCTAACACGACCCCGTTGGCGTGTAATAAACTTTTTTTATTTGATCACACAAATTTAGAGTAATTACGCAGTCCGACCTAATTTCTGCTACCTGACCAAACAGTCATGTGGGCATTCTTATGCGGGCATTTGAATTCCTATTCAACCTGTATTAGGTAGCGTCTCTTGGGTCAATGTTGTGCTACTTTTGTTCTTTACCCAAATGTAGACACGTTGGCGTCATTAAGCGTCTAAATTTGTCTCGAGCCTGTATCAAATCGTTAGCGGGCGTCGCATGTAGACAGAGCGGTATTTGTTTCAGGGAGCGCAAAGTTATAATTATGTATCAATTCACTGTTCGGCTTAAATGTAGACAGCGCGACGCCGTACCAACGTTCGTTACGGACCGTTGCGCATAAGCGGACGGATTAATAACTTCGTATCATAACGTATACAGGGTGTTCGGTAAAGAATGGGCCAAACTTCAGATATAGTTAATTTCGACAAAAATAAGCTGATTTAACCCAACTTACCTTAGTCCAAAAGTTAGTACTAACGGAGCTACAGGGTGTCAAAGTTGAAAAAAATAAATCACATTTTTTTAATATCTTTCGATCACTTCCAGCTAATTTCACGAAATTTCGTATTCGGGGGTTTTTTGGCATAAGAAATTCAAATTTATCAACAATTCGGTTGTATCCTCTAGAGGGCGCCACAAGCGACCATTAAGACACTGTTAAACCGCTGCAACTTTTTTGTGCCACGGTGTATGTCATTTTCGACTGGAAAAAATCTTTCTCCCTATCTTTTCTGCTTAAAAACGGTATATCTTATTGAACTCGCTAGAAGAAACGGTTTACCATAAAAAAGCACCTTTTTTAAGCAGCAAAGATAGGGAGAGATTTTTTCAGTCGAAAATAACATACACCGTAACACAAAAAAGTTGCAGCGGTTTAACAGTGTCCTAATGGTCGCTTGTTGCGCCTTCTAGAAGATACAACTGAATCGTTGATCAATTTGAATTTTTCATGTAAAAAAAAACCCGGATACGAAATTTCGTGAAATTAGCTGGAAGTGATCGAAAGATATTAAAAAAATGTGATTTATTTTTTCAACTTTGACACCCTGTAGCTCCGTTAGTACTAACTTTTGGACTAAGGTAAGTTGGGTAAAATCAGCTTATTTTTGTCGAAATTAACTATATTAAAAGTTTGGCCCATTCTTTACCGAACACCCTGTATATAAACGCGATAATGGCGAACAATACTAGAAAACTCCAATAATATAAACATCTGGAATCTGTCAATAAATATAAAAAAAAACTACAATACCATATCTTAGAAAAAAAGAAAGAGCAGTGCCGGTACCCCTCACAACAACAGCAAAACAACTAGAATATGTAGCAAAATACGAATTCCTAGGCAGCATACTACATAAAGACCGGAAAATAGAGGAAGAAATCAGGAACAGGATACGCACGATGAGCAGGCTTTATTATCACATAAGCAACACCGTAAGAGGGAAAACTATTGGCTTGGTGCTTCACTGACGTAAATAAATAAAATACGAAGTAAAATAACCAAACTAAGTTAGTATTCCAAACGTATGCAAGAACAATACAGTACAAACACTTACGACTTACAGTAAGCACTCACGCGGCTACCGATAAATTGAGGGCGTTTCAACGTGGCAAACCCTTTTAATGCAATGCTGCACATTGTCCGCTCCTTTGCAATTTGATAAGCTTCCGTTTCTTAGTTTTCCAGACAATGAGCAGTCGCGTATGTCGACATTCTTTGACAGAAGACTATATGAGTTGTCTGCAAGGCCCAAAAATTCCGGATGTTGACATTGTACATCCCTACATTGCTATATGGGGCAGAAGTAAAAGGGGTGAATTAATATAGCAGCCTGCAGTGGAAGAAATTGAAAAAAACAATTGCGATGGCATTGATTTCGACAGATACCCCGACAGATATTTTAACAAATCAACGAAATGAGAGCGGAAGGAAGGAGACGAAAAATAATGCCCCATGCCCGAGTCAAGTGGGACGATAATATCAAGGAAGAAACGAAAGAGCATCGCAGAAGTTGAGATATTAGTAGGACAGAGAGAGATAACTATAGAAAAGGGTTATTAGTTTTTTCTAAACTACAATGGTTACAGAGGTAGAGTAAAAAACGCATGAATTATCACCCTGTAGAGAATCAGTCTCTAGGCAGTCTTTGATAAACTTTTTCAACCAAGTTTTCTTGCTAATATGTAGTATGTCGCAAAAGTGGATTTAAATTGAATATTTCATAAGCCCTTAAACGCAAATAATTAACGTAACGGTTAAAATGATTGCTTTGGCTGTTAAGGGAGTGCTACGTTCTAGGCTTAATGAAAACAAACAACGGGTTTCACTGCTAAAATAATTTCCCGGCTTACTTGACGGGAAATTCGTGATTCACGGAAGTTTCTAGGTATAGCACGTAATCAATATATCAACTTTACCTGGCGATTATAAAATATTGAGCGAGGTTTTAAATCGTCTTCAAATCGGTACATTTGGTCTGTTTAGGAAGTGGGCCCTCGCAACGTGCAGCTCTTCTCTGCACTGATCTGAGTGAAATACCGGCCATGAAAACGTCAAACACGCTTACAAAGGCTGAAACATATCGACAGTGTTGGCTAAAAACACTAGAGTGCTAACTTCTGCATACCATGACTTTACGACCGATTTTATAACCCGACAGATGGCCAGTGTACGAGCGAGTGTACTATTGGAAAAGCCTCGGCCCACAGCCAGAGACGCAGAGAAAATTAATTAGTAAAGACTGGCTTCGCCAAGCAATTATAATTTTACATTTCCATGATACTAGTTTTATTCAACGAAAAACAACCTACGTTAGTACGATTTTTCAAAAACGATGTCTAAATTTTGGGGATTCCCAAATCCTTGTTAGTTTTTGCGAAACAAAGAAAAATATTTTAATGGCCACTATGCATACAGCTGGGAATCTTAACTACAGTCAGCTCAAAAGAAAATACATAGATTAAATAAAAAGTGTCAGGATTCTGCTGCAGATGACAGCTTGGCTGCTGAAATACATAACTGGAGAAGAAGTTGCGGTTTAGCCTCTGTAATTGAACAAAACCACTTCGGCAATTTATTTACACCGGAATTAAATTACATGTGCTATTACAGCAATAACTTATAATTTTTTCAAAGTAATAAAATAAAATGTGTGTAAACTATAAAATTTTTATTATTAACTGAGCATTTTAAATTTTTAATTAGAACAGATGCTTTTAACCTAGAATTTCCTTGAACACGCTATTAAGCAGGAATTTATCTTTTTATTCTGACCATTTCTATACATAGAATGGGAATTTGCTTTAACTTGAAAAATAAATTTTTCTGAGCTCGGGATTGGCAAGGTATCGAAAAGGCGATCCACCAAGGTGCGGGGCAAAAGGAAATAAGAACCTGAAGGGCTGCTTCGGCCGAGACGGCCTCCTGGAGAATGCGCGGTGGCGGGCAAGCGAGAAATTCGACCTTAACGGAGCTGGTGGTCAATAATGAAGTTCGACGGCAGGTGCGCAGTGCCGGGCGAAGGAAATGTTCGATCTGGAGAGCCCTCTTGCGGAGGTAAAACGTGGTGCGGCCTCTTGGCGAAGAAGTTCGGGGGGACCACAAGAGGTGCGACTGCCGAAGATGCTAGAATACTCTGGACAAACTCATGGCTCAGTTGTCGAGATTAATCGCCAAAACTTTAAACGAACAAGGGTAGTTAGGCTTTAAAGATGAGCTGACAACACTCTAGGTGAATATGAATGGTTCGGTCGGAGAGGTTGACTGAATTTTACGGGCTATTTAAACTCCTTGATGTCTTATTTTCCATGATTGGCGTCGCAGTGGGGTCAGGTTGCTGTTTTATTAAATCTATCTATAAGTGTTTCCCACGGCTAGCCAGAATTATTTGATTTGTATCATGTTGTAGCTAACCTAAATCAGCGCATTTTGACATCAAACACAGCCCCATTGGTTAGCGAAGTGAAGTTTTTAAAAAAAAATTAATCACGCGAGTTTATCTTTGGATTTTAGACCGTCGGGCCTAATTTCTGTTACCTAACCGCACAGTCAAGAGCGCGTTTTTATGCGGGTACCTGGTTTTACATCCAACCTGTATTAGGCAGCGCTTCTTGGATGTTAAAATGTTAGCTTCGTAACCGTTGGGCGGCTGCAGACAGCGCAGCGACACCCCAACGGCCAGAGAACGGTTTGAAGTTTTGTGTCAATTTATTGTTCGGCTAAATTTAGGCAGAGCTGTTTTTGTTCTCAAGATCAGGCGATTTAACGGTGTGTATAAAATCGTTCGCCGACATGTACATAAGGCGATATCACACCAACAGTCCACAGCGGTCATTGTATGGAAGCGGACGGAGTTCATATTATACCCATTTCGCATTTCTGAGCATTCACGTTCGTGGTGTAGTATTGAATTCTGACGTCATGTTAGTTTTCTAACTTACGACAACAATTCTACACAGAACTGAGTGGCACGCCACTGCTATTGTCAGGTTTAAATTTTGTTTTCTAACTGTGTTAAATGGGTTGCATATATTAAACAGTCACGTGGTCATATATCATTTCATTATCATAATTCTGCGCAAGTGCAATATTTCAGCGCTAATTTGAGCCAATTGAACGTTACAAAATCTTCATTTCGCCAGGAGAAACTAGTGCGTAGGGCAATACTCCTACCGAATGCGCCTAGTGAACTGAATATTCACAGATACATTGTTCTCGATAATCGGTAATATTCGGTGTCCTATGGATATTAAAAGTGACAATCTGCTTTTAGCCAGAAGTGTTTAACTTTAATAAAACTTACTTATCCTATACCAGAAATGTTATTCTTGCCAATGTTACGGAGGAAGCTTATAACAGTAAACTAGAAGAACTCTATATTCTGAAACCAGAAATTTCATCAGATATTTTCGAAAAATTACTGTTATCAAGTCAGAAATTGCTACTACTTAGCTGGAAATATCTACTTTCAGAATCGACGGTTTGGTTTTTTTATATAAACTGCCTTAAAGCTAGTTTTAATTTCAAATTATAATTTTCTAGACACACGTTTTAAAGTCAAAACCTGTACAGTTCAGTTTATTTTTATAGTTGAAAATAAATTTCAAAATTAAAACTAGCGTTTCTTGGTTCCTTAATATTCATTAAGATTTTCCATTTCATATCTTTTACTTTAAAATGTTTGCTTATGAACTTATTTCTTAAAACTGTTAACAATAAAACATTCAAGGGTACACCGAAACATTTTCAGATTGGATATCCAGTTTACTCACTAAAAGCATTTTTGAAACTCAATTAATTTAACGGACTTATCTACCCAACTGCATTTGAATGTGGATTCGTATCGGCGTTGCGTATCGCGCTTTGGATCCGTGAGCTAAAGGTAAGTGTGCTTTTGTGCGACTTTGCTTATTATAATAGGCACTCACGTTTCGTGTATTTTAGAGCCGACCTTGGGTTCGTTAAAGTTTGGGATGCTAATCTGTACTGTTAGTTAACGGCCGTTTTGCGGAGCCATTGATGAGTTTCTGACTGTTAGGTGAAAGCTGTTGTTGCTGTTATTAATTTATTACCGGAGTCGCCGAAAACACGCTTCGTAGATTTGCAGTTGTCTGCAGAAAGCCTGCTCAGAGGCCCCGTCGTATATTCCAGAACTTTGCCTAGTAGCTGATTGTTGCCGATTATTGCTGTTTGGTCCCGATGGTGCCTCGCATCAGTTCTGGGTGTATTGCAGCTCGAATCTGTTGCGTAAATTAAAACAAACCTGTAGATTGCTCTCTTACGTAGGGCTAGCTTTTTATCACCTCCGAGTTTCGTGAGTTACTAGTTGTGCATTTACGAAATGTACTGAAATTCGACGTATGTAGTGACACAACATTTTTTATCCTGCTGTGTTTGGTCTATGGCATCACTGTAAACATGTAATTGCACACTAACTTATCCTGCTCGCCTAGTATCCATAGATATGTTAACTATTTAAATGTTTTACTTTTTTATGTGTTACACAAGTAAAATTGCTTGAGTAATTTGTTCGTCGCGATTTCGCGCAACCTATCACTGATGTTTTTAACCCCTGTAATTTTATGGCAACAGTAGAATTGGCTCTATTTGTAGCTTTCGCCTGTAGCGTTGGTCGTACTCGTAGTTTATGCGAGTGCTTGTAATTATACGTACTAGTAGAATTGCCTTAATTACTATAAATCTATTTATATTAACTCTGGCTAATGCAAGAAATTTGCGTGACAAACCTTTTTGAAGCATGTTTCAGGTCGTAATGAATTTGACTAAACCAACCTTAGTACATCTAAGAGTTCTCGTCAGCTAATGGACTTATCGGTTATATCAAAATACTCTTTGGTAATTTGAACATCATTTTGCTAATTATACAAAAAACTGCACGTCGTCTTCATTCTAGCTAAACGGCCCCCCGATTCGTCTATGTAGCCTGAACGTTTGTTTGCTACGATTTAAAGCTGGTTATAGTAACTGACTTTGTTTAGTCTGGGGCTTGAGCCTAAAAAATCACTTACCGTCCGTGACAACATTGTATTATACTTGTAAATATACATTGTATCTTCACACTCAAGCTGTTGCTTTTAATCTGCAATTTCATTAAACACTTGTGATGCTATGACAAAATGTTCTCTATTACCCTACTGATTTCTCATTAAATTAAGAATTGCCTTAGTTTTTTATTATATAAAAATATTTTCGTACTAACTTAATATTTTTACACGTAATGCGAGGTTTTTGCATTTAACCTCTAATTTTATTTAATATTTCTGCTGTTACAGTAATATTTTTGTTTTATTCTGCCGAGCTCTATTGATATAATGAGAGTTCCCTTAAACTTTAACATTTTATAATTTTCCAAATCGAATTTAAAAAAAAATAAATTTAAAAAAATCCTTAAAAACTACAGCCGTTTATGTATGAAACTGTTTTTTTTTCTTCTTATTTAAACAAAAGTGTTTACTTATAAAAAAATACAAATTCTATATCGCCAGAGTAGATAAATCTATTTGACACTCGCAATTTAGTTTACGAGTAGAAACCGTAACTTGGGATTTAAATTAAAAATTCAATAAGATTACGCTGTCTACTCCCCAATAATTACGCCACTGTTACAGTGACATAAATTTGGATAAAAATGATTGACAGATGAAGGCATTTTTCCTATTCTTATCTAAATATTACATACAAATTTTAGGTATACTGAGCCATACAGTACTTACGTTTTCATAACATATTTCATACAATTCGTTGAAAACCCCTAACCACACAAATATTTAACAATCGCTAAATACGTATTTCGACAGCCACGCTGTCATCTATCTTCAGTAGCCTTGAAGAGAGAGACTAACTCGACAAAGTTGGCCGAAGGTATGCTCTTCACCAAATTACCAGTGAAAGTCAGCACTCCCGCACATTCTAACACTAGTTATACTGTTTGACGCGGAGGGCGTGTTCTAAGCGACCAATCGGGTGTCAAATTCAATAGAGCGTAAAGATCAGAGTATGTCGGATTCAAACCACAGGCTCCAGCAGTGTTTTATACAACATATTTCTCAACAGTTTAAATAATGTATGGTTCCAACAAAATGGCACGCCGCCTAACAACTCTGAAAGGGTTGCTCACTGTTTGTTCGAAATGTTTCCTGGTAATGGTATTGCAAATAATGTAAAACTAAACAACCAAGTGTGATACGTCATCGTAATCAGAAAAGATAACTGTGTTCTTCCTCTTCTTACGCTATCCCTTATATCATTACAGCGTCAAGTATTGTTATTATCGATCTAGTCCAATTGTTTCGATTGGTTGCTATTTCCGTTATTTGTTCGGCGTCATGTTTCTTTGTATATCTTCGACGCCGTTGTGTAGTGGACTCGGTCATCCTGCTTTGTACTAATACTTTAAGTTTATTTGTTGCAAGTGCTCTGGTTATTTCTTGCAGTTTTCTTCTTTTTTATTTGCGAGTGGTAGAAACTACTAAATGTGGCCGACAATCATTGTATGATTCCCATCTAGGTTACCCTACTGAAATTATCACATGAGTAATTGAAAAAAGTGTTTGGAAAGATGCATGGTTGAAGAAGTGGCAATTAGTGACTTTATTAGGAGTTTCAGGTTTCAGAATGCTAGATGAGTATCTAGGCATAACAAAAGTTAGCCTAAGATGGGTTCCACGAATGCTTTCACCATTACAAATGCGTTTCGGGTAGAGGCAGGTCATTTTTTTATAAGATTTAATTTTCAATAGACTTGTCATTGGAGATGAAACGTGGGTCCACCCCTATAATTTCTAATAAAAACGAGATTTTATGCAGTGACATGTCGAGAGCTTCAGCTCTCCGAAGCATACTCGAGCCGCATCTTCCGCAGAAAACACAATGGCAATAATTTTTTAGAACTGAAGGTTATGAGATGTTTAGCGGACTTTTTCCACTTTCTGAGCGTTTTTCAGACGCCGTTTCTGGAGTACTTGATCTACTCTCGTCAACACGCGTGCTTTTGTATGTTTTTCCACCTACACTAGTGGCTACCCCTAGATTTTAACCCGGGACTGCTGATCACTTATGGTTGCGAGTAAGTCACTCTTACCACTGAGCCAGCAGCGCGGCGATATATTTTGGTATTAAACCTATATATAAGATACTGCTATATACGCAGTAGCCTATGCGCAGTAGCCTACGCGCAGTAGCCTACGCGCAGTAGCCTAAGCGCAGTAGCCTATGCGCAGTAGGCTATTTTTGTATTATTCTGCGTATTATCCATTAACAAAACTCATGAACTGTCAATGTCAAATATTTTAAAGATTTGCTGAGTGTACCCGGAAATTACAGTTTTTTTGGGAATGTACTTCGAATCTAGTGATTTCTAGTAATATTTAAAGTTAAGGTTATGTTACATGTCTCAAAAGTCAAAACTATTTTCTTCTAGTTTTTCCTTGTAATAATCAACTATAACGTTTTTCTCTTTCCAATAATAAAACCCTCTTCGTTTCTGTTCCATTGCAACTGAAGAGTATGCACAAAAATTAAAGAAGTTGTGAGATTATCTTTTTACAAGAAAGTGTGACATATGTCAAGTTTTTAAATTGCAAACATTTCAGTGCTGCCAAAATCATTAAGCAGAAGTTTCAAAACAGAATTTATACAGGATACCAACTTGACAGTGTTTTGACAGTTCAAGAGTTTTGTGAATGGATAGTAGTAGTGGCATTCAAATGGGATTGGTTTCTGACCGAGCCTGGCTAATCGAGTCTTCTGTCAGTGCTTTGTATATAGCTTCATATGCTCCTATGGGAACTGTTTTCTTCTTTAGTTACTATTGATACATTATCCCACTGTATGTGGTCTTCGTTCCAGACATGTGATTGGATTTGGTGGTACGGAAGAATGTGAGGGGTTGGTCTTCAGGGTATTTAAACACCATTCTGCCGTTATTTTCAACGGTCGGCGTCGCAGTGGGGACCAATTTGCTGTTTTTATTAAATGTTTCTATACGTTTTTCCAACAATCAGCAGATATTATTTGATCGGCATCATGTTGCAGCTGACCCAAATCCGCGCATTTTGATACCAAATTCAGCCCAAATGGCGTGCCGATAAAGTTGGTAAATGTGTGCTAGCTTTGGAATTTAATAAATATCTGTAAGTTTCATATAAACATTTTTATACTTTTTTTAACAATAGATGGCTGTAGCCTTTTAAACCTGGATAATATTGAATAGCCAAGTGAAAATATTGGTTTTTGACGTAATTAACCTTAATTTATATACAGATTGTCCGAAATCCGTGTGGAACATAGGAAATTAACGAGTGTGACAAGGAAGACATAAACAAAATAAGTAGCTAGACAAAGATAGAATGTAATCATGGCTAGGTACATTTTTAAACTAAAATTAAGTCAATGAAACAAACGCTTCTGTCAAATATTTTATCTGTCATTAAGAGTATAAAGTGAGGTTTAAATATACTATTGTTTACTATTCACAATAATTATTTTAATTATTTAAACCTCACTTTATACTCTTAATGACAGAAAAAATATTTGACAGAAGCGTTTGTTTGTTTCATTGACTTAATTTTAGTTTAAAAATTTACCTAGCCATGATTACATTCTATCTTTGTCTTGCTACTCATTTTCTTTATGTCTTTCTTGTCGCACTCGTTAATTTCGTATGTTCCAAACGGATTTCGGACAATCTGTATATATTCCATCAGAAATAATATTCCTCCAAGCGGTTCCTATGATTTTCTAAAGCAGTTGTGATGCCAACAAAATATTCCTGAAGACTGATCTTCACTGTTTTCTATAGCAATTAATTTCGACAGCAACCTCTGGTTATTTTTTCCGTTCACAATAGTAGTTTCAAAATAAATTAGAACTGTTTGGCTAAAAAGACAATTTTTAAGAATGAACATCTCGAGTGCGACTTACATCCTTGGTGTTTTATCAAAAGAAAAATAAGACGCTTTTATCAGAAACATGTGTATTTTAAGGGGTATTTCCACACACTAAAATATTAATAATCTGCGAGTATCGCTAGCTGGACTTCTAAAAGCACGAAAAGTAACTGAAAGGTCATGGTTGGTATTACGACGAGTTACACACGAAGAGTACGTCAGAAAATTGAGAATCCAGGAAAAGTTACTAATTGATTACGAGAAACTTAACACCCTCAAGCCCTCACCGTCTGGATCCTTCAGACGCCACAGTCTTAAAACCTTCCTCTGGCTTACAATTTAATCCTTTGTAGTTCCATGCGATCAATACGTGCCGACATACGGAAGAGTTCTAGCATCACTCATTTAACGTTTCTAAAAGGTATGTTATGTCATTCAATGCTAACTGGCTTTAGTTCTTTTCTAAATCCATATGCTGCTCTTACAGGTTATACGATTTCTATACTGTGCATTCTTATTTTGGAGACCCTATATGCTATAAAGGCTGTCTCTAGAATATGTGGACATGGCTCAATCACATATTTCTAGATGTAGACTACGACGATTTAACTCAAATTTCTGATATCCACATGCTTTTCGATTTCGACGATTTCAGTATGACATTGGATACGGGTATAAGTCATTATTTCAGATAATATCGATTACTATGTATGGGTAGATCAGGGTGGGTGAAGCATGTGTGTCAGGATACATAGTAGGCAGTAGGGTTTCCAGTCCCGGGATCCGGTCCCGGGACAGTCCCGGGATTCTACCACAAAAGCCGAGTCCCGGGACTACAGCCAGCCCAGGCGAAGTCCCGGGACCATGTCAACATGCGTGCGTATACTCGATATGAGAGAATTAGGACGGGTATTCACCGGCGTATTACTCATACCTCTTGCACATTCTGCATTATTTGCGTATTGCGTAGGCAGGAGAGGTATTGTTTTCGGTAGGTTAGAATTAAACATGTGTGTTGTTTCAGCCACATTTGCATTATCTTCTTTTATTTATGTATTTGTCTGTTTCTTTTGTTGGATTTAGATATATTTTACGCGTAGTTGTGTGCCTATTTAGTAACAGTAAGGTAACTACATTTGTAGACTTTCAAAATTATGTGCGAAGAAGCTGAATAATTTATATTTTTGGGTTTTAAATGTGTTCGTTATTTGTCTGCTAAAGCGTTACAATTAGAATGAATTCTTCTTCATTCTACATTAAAAAATAACGATTTGAATATAGCAACAATTTTATATACTGAAGATATAAACAATTGGCGAAATGTAAAGTTTGTTCCTATAAAATTATCATAATCAGAGGCAGCTTGACGAAGCACAAGCACTTTGCAGTTCAAACAAAAGCAAAAGATGTAGAGCGACATATTTTTTTAGTACCAGAAGAAAGCAATGAAGTTATAGACGAGTCCCAACGCAGATTATCAGCACAGAAATGCTTTATTTAACTTAAAACACTTGTTTTTCTTTGGAAATTGCATTCGGAAATTTCACCTGAACACTATTTTCTTTTCGGGACCATTTTCGGGATCTTCGGGACTAGTCCCGGGACTTGAAATTTAACTCGTAAGTCCCGAAAACACTTTTGGTCCCGGAACTTGGAAACCCTAGTAGGCAGTAAGGAATTAATAGAAAGGCCGCTTAATACTCCGCACAAATCATGGAAAAGCAACAAGGTATAGCGAGATAAACCCATCTCGATCTATGATGTGGTTACAAATCTGTTAGAAACATATGACAGTATGAGACATCTCCTATTAACGCAACTAAAATAAAAACTACACATGCCAAAGTAAAAGTCGAAACAACATTAATCTTTGACTTCAGGGTGACTAGAGAATTGCGTGTGACTGATCTTATTGACATCTCGATGCTGTATTTAATAAATTGAGGAGGAATGTAAATAAATGGGCGTTGCGGTAGGAAACAACATATTTAGGTTCACTAAGCAGATGGCTACTAGTAATCGATCCAGATTTCGATTTCGAAGACACTGAGTACATGATTAAGCAGCTTAAAGAAAAACGTGTTAACTGGGGAATGTCAATAAGATGGAACATTGATAAGACTGCAACAAATTAATTGTTTTGACAACAACAACAAAAATGCACACATATGGACGTGAGAAAAGACCTGCAGAAAAGGAATAATTTGAGCATTTGCTATTTAGTTATAAAAAACTATAGATCAGTCGTCGCCTTCTAGATCGTGGAGTGATAGATATTAAGATAAAGGTTTCTCACAGGTGATGAACTCTTATTAGAACTTCTTGAGATGAGGTGAGTTTACTCCAGAAACAACAAAGAGTTCAGACATTCGAGGACACGACAGTCAGGATACATAAAAGAAGATAACGAAGACAAAAAACTACAAGAAGTGGAAGAATCCATTAAAGCGAAAGCTGATGACTATCCCATAAATTAGAATGCTATTAAAACCATCGAACCGGCGAAGGAGAAGTTGAAAAACTTATAGGAAGAGTTTGATGTAGGTAATACGAAAAAAAATATAGAAATTGTAATCTGTGGCAATTTGAGTTAGTGTTTTCGAGGTTAGTTATTACAAAGATAAAATCATGCTTATGCAAATAAGGAGAAAACCAATAACAGATGACGCAAAATCAAGACGCCTATGAGAAGTCGTTATAATTCTGTTTTCGGTTGACGTATTTCAAGAATTGTGGGATGATTGAAACGTGGACACATGGGAAATTCATCACGAATCAGTATACACCTCCACGACATGCGGACATTTAGTTTTTTTATCACACAAATTCGTAGGTTATCTTGACCCAGCAAGAATTTCGCAGAAAATATTGTTGACGTCGAGTTCCATCAGCGACATTTGACGGCTGGGTGCTCAATTTGAGCGAACTGATGCTCCGCAGACCTCGAACAAGCCGTTTCAGAAAAAATATCGACCCTGTACGTGTGAATGTGGTGGAAAATCCATCAACGTCGACAAGGAAACGAGTCACGAAGATGGGTATTTCTCGTTGCTCATTGCAGCGAATTTTGGAGAAAGACCTACACATATCAGAAAAAGTTATGTTTACAGACAACGAAAAGCAGCTACAATACAGTAATGCCATCATTAAATTTCAAAATGAAATTGTCGATCTTCGGAAGCCTATTTCTGTTTGCACGAAGTTGTGAACAAACAAAACTACTGCTTCTGGGGTAGTGAGAATCCACGAATTATTCACGAGATGCCGCTAGATGCATCAAAAGTTACTTTATGGTGTGGTATTACTGCTGGAAACATGATTTGACCTTTTTGTTTTAAAAAGGGGAGCGTTACAGATCGATATTGCAAGATATTTTGGGACAAGAAATGGAAGAGCTTGGCTTGGTAGATTTGTGGTCCCAACAAGATGGCAACACAGCACACACAGCTCACAAAACAATAGCCATTTTGAAGAAAGCATTTCCTGAACGAATCATCTCGAAAGACGGGGATGTGGCATATGTTTGTGAATAAGTCTGATTCAACATTTTGACCCACCTGTTATGATAATAATACGCCATAAAAATGCAAGCAGCTCAGTTTGAAAATATATTTACACGCCTGGAATATTTGTTAAACGAATATGGTGGTTTCATCGAACCTACCAGACCAAAAGCAAGACTTGTTACCAAGGAAGTCAGCAAAACTGCAATCTAGTAAGAGATTGGTGAACATCCTCATGTCAGTTAGCAAACCTTTGATAGTAACTTGGAAATTAGTAGAACTTCTACCAGAAAATTGTTGATAGCAAATGCATGCTATCTCTATCATGTTACTTTAGTTCAGAAATGATACAATTTTGCGAGTTTCTTCAAAACCAACTTAACGTACGCCCAAACTTTTTAAATTGCCTCAAGTTAGTGATGAAGGGAACAGCGGTGGCGTGTACAGTCAAAATATTCATTACGCCCAAGAAAATCTCCACTGGATACGCGTAACTCACGGAGTGAATGTGAATGTTTGGTGTGGTATATTGGGCGATCACATCTTGTGATTGCTATAGTGACTTTGTAATCACAGTGATTGTTGGCCGTCGTGTTTCTTCGCAATTTCTCAATACAGTGCAGGTGCTGAGAATCGTTTCATTTGCAGAAGGTGAGTGATGCAATATGTATTTTTTTGTCTACCTAAAGATCTAACATTCATAGAAAATGATGCTGGAGTGGTAGGGAGTACCACCCCTACTTATGTGCCCGTGTAGCCATTGCATATCAATACATGTATGAAGTCCATGTGAAGATTAACAGGGCTACGGTGATTTTATAAGCACAGGGTGGCCATATGATTGTTGGCTGCCATGTTACTTCCAAACTTTAATAGTATTGCATGACAAAAATCAAGGTTAAACGACAACAAAAAATGTTTGGCAACGTTGAATTTTTACACAATGTTTTGTCATTGCACCCTGACTTTCCACGTAAACCTATTTAGAAGTATGGAAGAAACATGGCAGCCAGCAATCACATGACCACGCTGTCTTGATAGTCACTATGGTGGTGACGTTAAAATGATGGCGACCCTACCCGTTGCCATCAAGATGTAAAGAATTATTTGAAAAACATTTATGATGGAAATTGGATTAGAAGAGGTGTTAGAGATAATTTAGAGCATTTGTTGCAAGGGAAGAGGAATTGTATTCGTTCTCTATATTGTGTGATTTGAAGAACAATATCGGTCATTCGCGTCTTGTCGTAAACCAGTTTCGAAAGTTTCGTCCCAATTCCTGTAAAACTTTACAATTTTGTAGTCGATTTAGTAGTGTGCTGTGATAGTTTCTGGAAATGCAGACAATTGAACACTAAACGGTAACTAAATTCTTGACTAGGAAGGGTGTTCATTTTACTGAAATAGCTGAATGGTTTGAAACAGTTTACCAGGATGCTTCCCCATCAGATTCGAGCAACCGTCAATGGGCAAACGAGTTTAGCGTGACAGGCAGAGCCTCGAAGACGATACAAGGATCTGTAACAGAACAGAACTCTGCAATTGCAGCCATAGTGGAAAAGTTAGTGATGGAAGATAGGCTAATTATTGTTAAAATGGTAACTAAGGCTGTATATATTGAAGACAAATCCGTTAGATCGATACTGCATCACGTTTTGTGTATGATTAAGATCTTGATGGGTGCCTCGAATGTGAACACTCTTACACAAACAAGATCGGACGAACATTTACTGTCAGCTTTTGGCACATGACGATGCAGATTCTGACAACTTTTTTGACAGAATCGTCACTATGGTCAAACGTTGGGTAAATATAACTCTAACTGTGTCATCAAATAAGCCAGCATAAAATGGCAGTATGTCAACTCTCCGCCTCCAAAGAAGTTCAGCAAGTAGGCAAAGTGGCGTCTTGCTTACCGACTGTCTTGAAAATGATGGTACTTACCATGATGGTATTACTCTGACCTTGTGATTAAATTGTGGGACCAAATCAAGATTAAACGCCACGGACGACTCCGAGTGTGAGTGTTCAGGCAGGAGACTACATAAAGAAGACCTAAATTGTGTTTTTTTCGGAATTAAAGCATTAATAGTAGTGAATTTATAATTTATCAGTTTTTATGTTTGGTTGGGTTTTGTACTTTTTCATATATGAAAATAAAAATATGTCGCTATCGAATCAATTCTGTGATAGTTGTCATGCGTCATTGTTCATGAGAAATATAAAGCTTCTCAGGTTCACACGTTTCGTGGCCCACCTTCTATATAATGGAAAAATGATATAACGTACCACACCAATAAAGTGGTTTTGCAGAAGGAACTCTCAGGTTCTTTTAAAAAAATGCATTCTACACTTTGCAACATATTATAATACCATTTACTGTTTATTTATAAAAAAAATAACAAATACTTATCTACATTTTTTCAATATTTATTTTTACGATGTTTATTAGACTCCCCTAAAATCACGATATCTATTGCAATGGGCATGTCCGAATTTCAAAATGGAAAGGAAAATACAAATTGTAAAACCTAGTTTTGTATTTTCACATTTAAAAATGTGACTTTATGAGGTAGGGTGGTAAGACGCAATTTCCCACCTTTTCAGACCTATGTTAATACGAAGTTGGGTATTATGTTAATACTACCATCAGGTGTAGCAGTTTGTAACACTATTTTGTACCCTCTGGAATTACAACATTTACTAGAGAAAATTAAGTTTCACGTTACATTTCGCAAACAAGCGAACATAGAACCCGCATGTGACGACCCCTTTAAGGGGGCGGCGGTCCAAGCAGTCGGATTCTGACAGACGAGGACCAGCCGCTGGTGGGTAATCGAAGGGAAGAGACGTCGTAGGGTTGAGGTTGGCGTTATCGTACGGTGCGTACGCCGGGTGGATGAACGGCGCGGCGGCCGCCCCACCTGCCCGGCCAGACGCCGGGGGGGTCGACGACCTGGCGCGTCGCGACGCCACAGACGCCCAAATCATCCGCTCCATCCCGAAACCGATGTGATTGACCTACCCATTCTTATTCTCCGTACCGCCCGTAAATACTGGAGGCGGCGATCCACGGATTCGTTATCATAATGTGTCTGTCCCGCTGGCCGAGGGGACTGAACGTGTTATAATTCGCCGCGCGTAATGCAGGTGTTTGAGTTTCGCTCCGCCGCCTAATGCCAGCTATCGACGGGCTCTTTAATTATCTGTTTGGGTTCGATCGCGCGCCCACAGAGGCCGCCTATTACGCGGAATGAAACCCGATTCAATTAGCATTAGCGCCGTTTTCTTTATCTCCGGCTCACACGCCCTGGCTAGTGGCTAAGGGCTATCCTGCTATCGATCTTAGGCGCAACAAATAGCACATTTAACATTTTGCTGTCTCGAGTTTTAATTTGAAGAAATTATTTATAATTGAGAAAACGCCATTGATTCTGGCAGGAATTGGTCGGGGTTGAGGATCATTTAACGTTATAAAGTTAACGTTAAAACTGGTTTAGAAAAGCTTATAAACTGCCTGGTGAAATGTAGTTTTTCAACAGTTGGAAAGCAAGGTTAGAATCTCTTACATTTCCCAAGGACATGAGGTGTACTATTGCTACAAAAAGAACTAGAACAATTTCAAAATTCATTAGCCAGGAATTTTTATTATTTTACTTGATTAAATCACCATAACTGCTGTGTGAATATCTGTCATATTTCATATCAAATTTTAATATCAAAAGCTACAACATAAAACAATTATAAAACTGGATAAATGTGCAATTTACCGAGAGGCAGCCAAAGTCAAATGTTAAAACCTGTCTAGAGTGCCAGGGACAGTGAGTTAGGGGGTATTTTTAAGCTTGACAACCAGATGGCAGAACAAAGTTCTACCAATCAGAGCCAGTTACTGGCTCGCCTATCAATCCTGATGTGGTAAAGTAGTGGCGCTATCTGTTGGTAACATCGAAAAGTACACCCCCCCCCCCCGCCCCAGGAGCCGTTCAAGGTCATTCAAATCGGTATTTTGACATCAAAGGACCCGACGCTGAGTGTTTCTACTGGTTTTATTTTTATACGCTGGTTATACCGTTTACTAAACAAGAAATAATCTAGCTTTTGCAACTAAACTTACTCCAGGCATGATTAGGGTGACCAGATTTCAATTTATACAAACCCTGAGATCCTTTGTGAGAAAAGAAGATTTTCTTCAGTGGGAAATAAGGGATGGTTATAGAAAACAAGCGAGCAAACCAGGGTGCAAAAATATCACGATTTAAATAAAAAAAATTAAAAAAATCGATTTTTTCGATTTAAATCGGGATTTTTTAAATTTAATCAGGTTTTTGGCTGATTTAAAAATTTGCATTAATTAATGCTATAATAAAAATATACTCGTTCGACGTCCACAATTCCGCATCCTTGTTTTTGTTACGTTTAAGTGTAACACTTCTTAATCGCCAGATGCTTGTACAGTAGGCAATATAGGCATACATAGTTTAAATTTTAAATCTCCAACTGGCCATTTTTATCAGTAAACCAATAAAGATAAAAAAGGTATGGATTTCACCACCAACCGTAATTGATATTCCTGCGTGCATTATGTATGCAATAATGTGCAGTTCTCGGCGGGCCAATTAGTATTCTTATTTAAATATTACAACAGTGAGTGTAACATCGTATTTAATGAATACATTTTGTATTATATAGTCACTTGTTAATAACTAGTTATTCTTCATTAATAATAGTAGATTATGTTATTAGGAGTAAAAGTAATACTTTATGTGGCGAAGCTGAAGTTTATTTAGCCGAACGTTAGTGAGGCAAATAATTCAGCTAAGCCACATAAAGTCACTTTTACTCCGAATAACATATACTATTTTATCCGCAAACGTATTCAGGTAAATTTCATTAATATAAATTTTAAAAAAAGGATGCATGGGCCGGGAATCGAACCCAGGCCACCCGCGTGACAGGCGAGCACTGTACCCCTGCGCCAACCTCTGTTGTTCAAATAACGCGCTACTGTAATGATATAGAAACCACCAAAGATGAGCCCTGCGTCATCACACGCTGAATTTAGTAACGACAAACATGCGTGTACATTTGTTCACAAACTCCATACGCACAGCAGTGATAGCATTACAATAAGCTTGTGTTATGATTAAAGTGCTTCTTTGATTAAAGTAGTTTAAGTCACATACGCGCGTCGTCACTAAAACGTCAACTGTCAAATAATACTTGTGAAGCCTTGTTCGTTTTTTCGGCGTTTTATAACTACGTTTTCAGGTTATTATATACGCTTTGATACAAATTATGTCTATGAAAGGTAAAACGTTACGTTCGCAATCTCAGCAGCTCTTATGAAATTTATTGGATTACTTCGAATGAGAGAAAGAAAATGGGGGTCATCTAATTCCATTGTCATGTGTACAAGAGGTAAATAAAACATAATTCACCTAATTATATTTCACATCCATTGTTTATTTGTAGAGGGCAGCGGAAGCTCTAGGCATTAGTGTTTCTACTGTGAAAAGAGTTAAGAGTCGTTCTAGTATGAATCCAGTTTTATGTAGCCCTGGCAAGAAAATACTGCGTAAACATTTAAAATCTACTGATTCACCGGATTCCTCGAAAATGGTTATAAGGGACACCATATACACGATGTATTCGGAAAAAAAGCACCTTGCCATCAATTCCCTAAATACTGAAGTGAAAGAAAGTCATATTTTACTCAGTAACACCAGCTTAAATCGAGTTCTACATGATATCGGTTTTAAATTCAAGAAAGATTATAAGCGTAGAGCACTAACTGAAAAAAAAATATTGCTATTATGCGGCTCCAGTTTATAAAACGATTCATGGAGAATCTAAATTCACCTCATCCACTGCAAGTAGTCTTTATGGACGAAACGTGGATTTATTCTAAAGGAAATCCTGGAAAGTCCTGGCAAGGTTCAAATATTCGCAGTGTTAAAAAACTCGAAAGTTATGAAGGAAAATGTTTTATTGTGATTAATGCTGCGTCTAAATTAGGGTTTGTCGAAAACGCATCCCTATTATTTGCAACAAAATCTTTAAAAGAAGACTATCATGGGGAGATGAATTCAGAAACCTTTAAAAATGGCTCATAAACCATTTAATTAATAATTTGAATGAGCCTTCATTGATGATATTGGACAATGCTCCTTACCATTCTGTTTTAATAGAAAGAAATTCTTCAACTTTCTGGAAGAAAGCCGATATCATAGAATGGTTGAATACAAATTCTATTAATCACGATCCAACTTCATTTAAAACTGAATTAATCGTACTAGCCAAATCTCACAGAAAAGAAAAGCGCTATGAAGTAGATGAATTACTGAGAAGTTATGGTCATGATGTTTTACGTCGGAAGCATTAGAACAATGTACCAAGGATGTGTGGAGTAATTGTGTACGTCACACTGAAGAAAAAATTAAGACTTGGTATGAGCGTGAAAGGATTTTAGATGTAACTGTTGATGAACTAATCATTCATGTTGGCAACGACTCAAGTGAATCTAGTTTAAGTAGTGATAGTGATTAAGAATTGTAATTATTAATATGTTTACACTGAATTATTTTTTGTAGAACTGCGTTGTATATTTATTGGTTAGATTATTATATCATTTGAAATTGAGTATTGGTAAATGATTTAAGTTGCATATAACCTTAGTGATCATAAAAGCAAATAAACGCAAATAACTAAACCAGTATAATAAAAAATGGATTTTTACATTTCTTAGTCAGAACGAAAATAATCACACTGACAGCTGTTTGTTTCCCGGATAAAGCGCCACCTATTGGCTCCTGGTTGCTTGAGAATACAACTGACGCTAATTTGACTAGCAAGTAAAATCTTACATCATACGGATAGCATTGATGACGCAGGGCTCATTTTTCGTGGTTTCTATAATATATGAACATACTGAATCACCCGAGCTAATAGCACACGGCCACAGCAGCTGTCACACCATAACCCACGGCGACAGATGCTCCGATCCGCTGCTTAAAGGTTTATTTAAATTTAAAAAATTTCGTACTCTTTTTGAAAATAAAAACCGGCCTACGATCTAAGTCTAAAAATTTGCAAAATTTTAAGCCATCATACAATTTAATCGGTCCAGTATCTTCGGAGGAGATAGCGAACAAATATATAAAGAAAGAAAGAGAGCAACGATTTTGTGAGCTTAGGCAGAAAAAGTACGCAAAAGTCGTTATTTTATCTGCTTAGGCAGATAAAGTGACACTTTTACCTTGTCAATAAAGACAAATAAGTTGTCACTATTGTGACGTTTGCGGATAAAACATATTTAAACAAGCTGTTTTTTAAATTTAAATCACGCGATTAAAATAAACAAATCGGAAGATTTAAATCATGATTTAAATCTTTATTTAAATCTTTGCACCCTAAAGCAAACAATACTTTTATTACTGTCTGAAATACTTGCCCATATCTTAATGGCGAATTATACGTCACAAATTGACCAAAAATTTCATATAAGCATAGATTCAATTCTCAACCCTTGTGAAGGGAGAGGAGTTAACATGAGGTTTTTTTTTCATTTTACTGTAAATTAGGAAAAGATATTTAAATGAAAATTGGAAAATATTTTCTACCAATAGAAGGCATATTTATGAAATGGTTTTGAATTTTTACGTATGGCTTTATCATTACGTCCGCTCATAACTCTCTAAAACATTATGGGCTGCTCCGCAAGCTTTTCATATTATTTGCGTATTCAAAGTGGAAAATAAAACGTATGCATCACGGGCATTACTTGATGTTATTAGCCCTCGGGCGACTTATAAACACTAGAGCCAGATGCCCTCAGGCTTGCAAACTTGACGCCCTCGAAAAGAACATAAACATTTTCATAATGCCCTTGGTACATTAAATAACTATTAAAAATCGTAAAAAATTCTTCTATTGTTGGAAAAGATCGGCCGATTTTCATTTGAGTATCCTTTCAGTTTTCTGTAAAATAATAAAAATCCAATTTTAACTCTTCTCTAGTATCTCCGCAAATGTTTGTCAGGTCATTTTGGTATTTTAAATAGCCACCTAGGCTTTAGGGCAGCGTGCCCGTATGCTAAACCCTTTTAGTTCTTTATTTGGCTCCATCGCCTAATTCCAGAATCATGATTTCGCACATATTTGGCCCCAAACGCAGTATTTCTCGTCGGTTGGAGCCCCCCTCTGATGGCGCTTTGGCAGCCGAGCGTTATCGCTCGCAAGAATTCCGAATCTTCTAGAAAACACGCCGTTGTGGCGTGATACCATTGTCGCCGGCATTAATTTGTTTCATTTTATCGCCTCGCGATTGGCTGCCGAGGTTTAGTCATGTGGGGACGCGACCGATGTGACCTGTGGCAGCGCTTCCCTCCGGGCAGTTGATCGCAGCCCGTGGCAGAAAGCGTACGTTTGGTGGTTGTGTTATCCAGGCGGCGTCCTTTGGCCCCTTTGGTGCCCGAGGACGCCTGCCGTTGTCCTTTTAATATTGCTGCCGTGGAGGCCCCCTTTGGTGTTGCCCGTCTCGAGCTGTGGCAGCGAGCGCTGCGAGAATGGTTTCACCTTCGAGAGGCGTTGTGTTTGTGTGTGAGTTTCGAATTGTTTCGGCGTAGCGTGGGTGCATCTGGAGTCCAGTTTCTGCTCCCGTAAGTAAGGGATCGTGCCCCCTTCATCTCGACCTTCGAGGATCTGTCCCGCAGAACGAAAGTGGCCCATTTTTCGTCATCCAGTTGTACGCGTCCTGACGCGTCTCACGTCGCCATTATGGCGGATGTCCACTCATCCCTATAGCCGTCGAACATCGAATGTACCTGCCACCTAGGACTGCAGCCTGTCGCAACTCAACTGTACCAGGCTCCCCAACCGCCTACATATTAAGGTATGTGTCCTTGAACTGACTACCGCTGTGAACGCGAGTGTACCTGTCCCGCGGAGAGCATTTAAGCCCCGCGTACGAGCTGTATTGGGACGCCGCGAGCGAGCCCGTCACATCTCTTGTACCTACAGGCACTGTCGTCATATTTGTTCATTACTGTTTGCTGCGTAAGGCGTCGCGCCCGCATATTTGTACATTCATTCCAAATTACAGACTGTCTATGTTACAAGTGCTACTTTGTTCATTACTGTTCAACATCTGTCGCTAGGTTTAGAGCGCGCGCCAGCTGGTGTTCTTAGATATAATCTATTTATAGATATAGGGCGACGCACTCTGCTGCCCCATTGTAACCCGTGAGTCAATACATGATTTGTTAGTTAAGGGAACTATTGTTTTGTTTCGACTTGTGCATGTTCTGTTTCAGATAAGCGCCCCCTTCAGTGTACTGATTATTGTGCGACGGGACAAGGGAGCTTTGAGCGTACAGGTGGGTGAGACAGCTGCGTAGTCGCGGTCGGATTGGCACCTAATTACAATCCTTGCATAAGGCAATCTCGAAATTGTTATTTGACCTTGCAACTCTTGAGTAATCCTATCGACGGAGTATTTTGCGTGCTTCGTTCCCGTCTAACCGTCCAGGCCCGGTTAGTCGGGTTAAGACAGGCTTGGTGGCGCCCTCATAATTCTGACATACCCTATATATATATATATATATATATATATGCCGCAACACGCTTGCCCAGAACGTATCGAGTGACTCACGCCCGACTCCCTGAGCGTTCCAGCCGTGGCCTTTAGCCTATTTTGAACCGATTTCAGGGCAAGTGTGCCAGTTTTTCAGGACTGATTCCGTGGTGCGATGCTCACCTTGGGTGGGTGTCGTAAAGTTCTTTTAATACCGTAACATGTTGAGAATTGAACCTACATTCATATGTACTTTTTTGTTAATTTGTAACGTAAAATCTGCTATTAAAATACGATCAGACATTTCAGTTACACCCTGTATATGCAAGCTCTGGCAATGATGCGAGGGTGAAAGGTATTTCTAAATCTATAAGAGTTACATAATATTAGTTTATATTAGTAACCTAATAAAATTGCGTACATTAGTAAAATATTTTGATTGTACAGGGTGGCTCACAAAAGTGTGAAGAACTAATGTTACTCTTTTTAAATTGAGTGCCCTACAGTTAGGTATAATATCAAGTTGTATACGTTTAAAATTAACGGTTTTAAGGACAATAACGATTTCATCAAAAAAGATTCAATTTCATACGGCTTCTCTAATTAACAAAAAACAATTGAATAAAAAAAGTTACCAAAAAAATTGTTTTTGTGAGTTACCTTATGAGTGAGAAATAGTGCCTCTGAGCATTAATGCTATAGAGTGCTCAAAATTTGCAAATACAATAATTTCGAATTTGTTAAACCGAACACCCTGTATATCTCTGTATTTTTGAAAACCTCTTCTAATGAACGTACTTCTGGTATCCTATTTAATATCGCTAAGTTATAATGCTTATTCTTTTATATGCGACAATAACATAAAATAGTATATTATGTTATCAGTTACTGCAAATAATGTTCTCTTGCTAGCTGTTGCTGAGGGAGGTTTTCAGGCATAAGATAATACCTTATTTATGTGATTTTGAAAGCTAAGTGAGTAATAACATATTTTTCACAAGCGTTACCAAGTTTAGTTCGTTAGTTTAATTTACAGGCTGGGTTCCTATGCATGTTTTTGGTGTTTTATAAGCGAACATCCAGGCGCATGAATACTAAGTAACCCGTGTTACATTGCGCAATTATTTGGGAAGTTGTATTGGGATTATATTCATTCAGCAAGCGGGTTATTTTCCAAATTAATCAAGTTTCAATATTGATTCAGCACTGGTAATATAGTACAGTTCGAGCATAACTCAGCAGCAAAGTTAGTGTATTTACAGCATTTACAATTTGTTATTTACCTCTGCTTGTTAATTATCTTTGACTGTTTTATCATTATACAACCTTATGAAGACTTGGGTTTCACTGTATGTGGTTTAAATTTGTTTGTAATTTGCTATTGTACAATAGCCAAAGTTAATTTGTCAACTTATCCAAAGGAGTGTAGACCCATTAATTTATTACTAGTCGTTGACAAGATAATAGAAATTGTAATGAGGGATCAACTACAAGCCTTTCTTGAAAACAACCAACTACTCTACAAGGGACGGTCTGGTTTCCGTGATAAGCATTCCTGCAAAACTACTGTTCAATTTGTGTGGTCAAAGTGGAGCACAAAATAAATAATGGTGGTGTTGTTTTAAGTGTATTTATTGATTTAAAAAAGGCATTTGAAACCATTAATCGTGAACTAAAAATATATGGAATACAGAATAAAGCTATAGGTATAATAACAGATTATTTAAGTGATATCTATCAGAGAACTAAAATCGACAATGTTATCTCCAGTAAAATATTGAATTCGTATGGGGTGCCACAGGGTAGCGTCTTAGGACCTCTTTTGTTCAGCATCTATGTAAATGACTTGCAAACCCGTCTGAAAAATTCTTTTGTGAACTTATTTGCGGATGATAAAGTAATATCCATCAGGGGGAATTATAAATAATGATGAGTTAACTAAAATTTTAAATACAGAATTTAAAATGTTATAGGAATGGCTTTGTATCAATAAATTACAAATTATATGATATTGGGATCTAAAATGGACTGTTCTTAAATTTATTTCAGAACGGCAACAGTTTATATAAGGGATGAAAAAAATGAGATGGTTAATAAAATTAAATATTTGGGAGTTTTTATTGATCTACAGTTGACATTCAGATATGCAGATTTTTATGTAAGAAACTAGGAAAGAAAGTTGGTTTTTTCGTACGATATTGCAGAATGTATTTCAGTGGTCTAGAATATTAGTGCATAATTCTATGATCAAGCCACATTTTGATTATTGTATGTCATTAGTAATATCTGGTAAGGGACAAATTCAGAGATTACAAGTACTGCAAAATAAATGTATGCGAGTTATAGTGAGATGCAATAGATATACATCTAGGAATAGAGTTGTATAGTTGGTATATATTAAACGAAAAGGATCTCTGAAACAGTGCAGTCCTCTGGAGGGGTGGAGTAATGAGTCCCTTATTTCTAATATTTAAATTGTAAACATCAGTTCTGAAAAATATCCGTTTATATAAATACGGTGAACGTAACTATTTTATGAAATAGGAATGCTGTTTGAAGCATAAAGCGATTTCTCATGTTAAGCCACTTTAATACTTGAAGTTTGTGTGATACATGATCGTATTTACGCAAACTGCAGATAAAACAAATACATACAGGAATTTTGCACTTTTTGAATTCGAATTTGGTCATGGCTGTCAAGACAAGGACTATAAACAGGAGAACAATATGAAAATTGTGACAGAATTAATGTATTACACAGGTTTGTTCTTATATTTTTGGGCAAGTAATTCCTATGAGGATACAAAACTTTCAATTTCGCATAAGCACGCTGTATATAAGACCTACATTTTTACTTTAAGTGGCGAGAGCAATTTTTTCACTATTAACATACAAATCAATTAAATCGTATGTTCTTGCAACATCGTTTTTGTTACCAAATAGAAGTGTAGCAGTTTTACTAGAATTTAGTAATAAACAATGACTACGGGATATATTACTAATTATACTAATTATTAATAAATGCAAGAGCTCCATGCAGGTTTTCAAATTTAAAGGAATGGCAAATCTGCGTGTCGTCAGTATATATATCTAAATCACAGTGTGTAACACATTTGACCATTTGAGATGAATAGATAAAAAAGATCAGGGGGCCAAAAATGGACCCCTGTGGAACACCGGCAGACAAAGTTACTGGATTTGAAATATTATACGAAATTTTAACGGATTGACTTCTGTTTGTTAAATAGTTATTTATAAATTCGCATGCATCAGGAGCTAAGCTTATATAATGAAGTATAGATAGTAAAAGAGAATGACTTATTGTATCAAGCGCTTTACTAAAATCTAGTAAGATTAGGATAATAATTTTTCCCGAATCAGTTGCTCTTAAAATATCGTCGGTGACATTTAACAAGATAGATGTGCAACTATGATCAGATCTAAATCCAGACTAGCATTCTGGAAATAATCCGTACGATACTAAGTGTTCACGTAATTGAGCATTCGAGATGTTTTCTAGCACTTTAGAAATAACTGGCAGAATGCCAATTGGCCAAAGATCTTTATAGGTATCGGGTTGATCACATTTAGGCAAGGGTACAACCAGTGCTTTCTTCCACGCTTCAGGAAAAACATTCTCTAATATGCAGCTATTTACGATGTGCGTTATATATTTTAATGAAAAGGGAAGACAGAGTGCGATCATTCTAATATTTATACTATCAGTTCCATAAGAACTAGATTTTATTTCATTTAATATTTTGCTTGCAGTTTCGATTAAAACCGTCCTAAAATAAAAACTATTTTCGATATTGTTAGTGGTATTAGAATTATAACTACCAACCAGTGAGACAAATGTCTCATTTAATAAAACAAAAAAGACCGTTCGGGAGATACTGACAATTCCGGTTTTCGAGAAATCACGTGATTTCTCGAAAACCGGAAGTGTCACGTGATTAAAATTCGGTTTCTGACCTGACATGACCATTCCAAACATATAACTTTCATAACTTTTTTCTCTATCTCTTACGGTTTGGCTGCTGAAACAGCGTCCCGGACGGACCAGCGTCCCGAACGGACGGAAATCACGTGATTTCTCGAAAACCGGAAGTGTCACGTGACTGAAATTCGGTTCCTGACCTGACATGACCATTCCAAACATATAACTTTCATAACTTTTTTCTCTATCTCTTACGGTTTGGCTGCTGAAACAGCGTCCCGGACAGACAAAACAGCGTCCCAGACAAGTCTATTAGATAAAGGATAGTTAATCAAATTTGGATGGCAACTCTGCTTAGGAACACTGTTTATAAAATAGTTGTTTATTTCATTTACATTACATAGGTGAGACGGAATTTTAGCAGTATCTGAATTAGTGATTTGTAAGTTTTTCAATTCATTCAGTATCATCTTAGAATCTGAATTACTAAATTTATGTCTAAAATATACTTTTTTCTGCACTGTAAAGTGGAATTTGTTAAATTGCGAAGTGATTTATAGTAATTCCAATGCACAGGATTTTTCGATTTTCTCTGGATTTAGCTTTGTTACGCAAGCACATAAGTAATTTTAAATTATCTGTAATCCACAAAGACCAAGGTTTGGTTATTTTGAAAGTATTTAACGGAGCATGCACATCAAATAACTGTATCAAGAGATTATTAAATAAATCAACCTTTTCAGTAATATTATTTAACTGAAACATCCTGTTAAATGGTAAATGTTCTAAATCGTGGAGAAAAGATTCTTGATTAAAATATTTATAAAAACGACAAGTACGAAAAATTGGACGTGATGCAGTCTTGTTCATTTTGAGTTTACAGTAAACAAGATGATGATCAGATATTTCAGTATCACAAACTCCAGACTCAGCTACCAATGATACATCAGTTGTTAAAATCAGGTTTGTTAAGGAAAAAGTATTTTCTGTAATTCTGGTAGTTTGAATAATTAGCTGCTGCAAGTTTAAAGTAGATAACATATTTTTGAGATAAATAGCAGGAGCATCAAATTCTTTTAATATATTAATATTAAAATCGATTCTTAGTGAGATCTTCTTTTATGACAAATTTCGTACCCTTGAGGCGGCTTTTACTAGTAAATGCTAATCGCCGAAGACTGTGCGTGGTCTCTTCCCTCAGCATTAGTCACTTCTAATAGTCGGGCTTTTCAATATGCAGATGACACTTCGATCATTACCGGTTCAAACATGTCACACACTTCTGAGGGTTCCATATCCATTGCTGCCAGTATGAAAGAATTTTTAAACTAAATTCTAATAAGACTGGCCGCATGATATTCAGCTTAAATACGAATACGACTGAATCAACATAGTGCAGGAAAAATTAGACAAAAATTACACAAATCTTGAAAATGTACGCATTTGGTAGAGATGTTACGTTTACATTCTTACTGAATGTACTAAAAGCCTCACAATCAAAGCTGTGCTACGGTCGCCACCTCTGACAGCCCCATTTCCTCAAAATCGTTTATTAAGTTCGTAAATACCGATGCGAGCATTTTGATGTACCTCAATTTCAACCGAGTAAACATGGATCAGCGCATGACAAGGAACAACAATGACAAATGCATGGCAACATTATTTAATCTTTGAATATGAATGGTCCTCGACACCACAGTAAAAGGCTAAAGAAAGATTATGAATGCATGAATCAATAAAATTTAAGTTTTAATTCGATACTTGCACATTTTGTTATGGGCGACAGTTGATCGTTCGGTAATATTTTCTGATATTTGATGTTCACTTTGTTCACGCTTCACTCTGCAATATACATAACGAATGTACCTTATAAGTATCTGAAATTAATAATCACAACTCGCTAGCTAAGCTCTGTGATTTACAAACACTACTGCAATTCAAATGTTTTTGTTTTTATCAAGTTGGTACAAATTGACAAAACAATTGCAACATAAGCCTTCTGTCATATTTTACATAATTAAAACACTTCATTCAGCAATTTATAAATCAACGAAACAATAAGAACATCAGGCGGTAATAATATGGATTGACGATTGCTATAGTTAATAGCCTACTAGTTTAAGTAAACCTACACATAAATAGGTGGCAATATATCTTTACCGCACATATAACTTAAAACTACAAGAAACTTTTACAATATCATAGGAAGCCACAATATGTACTCACTTTACTGAAGTACCCGACGGTGTGGCAGCCTTCCCCATCAGCCATCGTCATCACATAGAACAGAAACGGTTCCACATCGTAGTACAAAGTTTTGTGGTCGAGGAAAAACTTGGCCAACAAACACAAATTCTGACAGTACTGTTTGTAACGTTTTCCGTCAACCTCCCACACGGAGATCTTGTCCTTGCGGTACACCTCCTCTCCGGGAGGATGCCGCCACACGCACTTCACGACATGCCTCAAGAGAACGGTGCGCGACTTCATGTACCTGAGGCAGAACTCGCAGATGTACAGTTTGGGTAGCCGTGCATAGTCCTCGGGGTACGGACTCTGGTACCAGACTTCCATCTCGAACTTGCCCATTTCTATATACTTCGTGCCCTTTGTATTGGGAAGGGTTTTCAGATCCTCCTCGATCTTCTCGCTGGCAATGGCTTGTGCGTCCCTAAATAGTTTGAGGTCGTATTCGGGCACGATGCTGCCTAAGTTGGGCTCTTTGTTTTTGTCTATGATAGGCTTGACGTCCTCGGTGATTTCCGCTTTGAATTTCGAACGCATCTCTTTCACTTTCTGCAGGTACTGTTTTTGTTCTGAGTTGATGTGCCCCCGCGGCATCTTTTTGAAACTTTCCAGAGCCTTTTTACGCACTTCCTCGCGCTTTTTCCTCTCCAAATACTGCTCCTTCGACTCTGTAAAGGTCATGTTGTGATACAACAGGCAGGCTTCGACAGTAAAATGCTTATCCTGGCGCCCACCAAGATGCCCATTGCTGTCGCAACCCTCAATGGGGCACTTGCGTTCTTCCATGACTATAATCTCACTGGCACGTGACTTAGCCTCGTTTCTTTTGGTGTTTTTAGTCTTGCCTTTCGTCGACACGGGCGCCCTTTTCACCGGCGACCTGCTGAGTGAGCGTTTTGTACTTTCAGTATCGGAATCTGTGTCAGAATATACATTTTTACCAAGCACGTGCTTGGATTTTCTAGTGCTGGACGAACGTGTCAATTTTCTGGTTACTTGCTTCACATTCATTTCTCCCTCAGACTCACTATTGCTCTCTTTAGCCGTTTTCACTGCGGTGGGCTTCTTTACAGCTTTTTTTTGTACCTGTCTGTTTGATCCTGACGAATTTGCACTACTTTCACTGTCTGAACTGCTGCTGCTATCAGTGGAGCTCGAGCCAGAGCTTGCAGAACTCGGTTTCGGTTTAGGCACAGGCTTGGCTTCCTGCTTCGGCTTCTCTGGGGGCTTCGTCTTTCCCACTGTCCTCGGCGACGCTTTGGTTCTGGGTTTCTGATTTGAGTTCTTGGCTTGCACTTTTATAGCAGTCAGCTTAGCAGCCGTTGCACTGTCTGATTCCGAGCTGTTTTCCGGTGAAAAAATACTTTTTTTCTTGTTCGCATCTGCTTTAGCCGCATTTTTAGACTTTGCAGCCGATTTGGGCACTTCCTTCACATTATTCGATTTTCCTTGTACTTTACTATTACTAACAGGCTTCTGTGCGGGCTTTGCAGGTGCCTGCTTAGTGTTATTCGGTTTGGGAGTCACCGTTGCACTCGTTTTTGGTTTGGCATTGCTCTTGCGCTTCGGTGCCACTTTGGCAGGCACTTTTTGTACTTCTTCATCGTCGTCCGATGAGTATATGTTGGTTTTGGATGGCTGCTTTTGCACCTTAGTGGGTGCCGGCTTCGACTTTGCCTTTGGAGGGTTAGGTTTGGCATTTTCTGTGCTCTTGCGTTGTACCTTCTGCACAGGAGCTAATTTCTTCGTTTCTGCAACGGGTTGAGATTTGTTCGCCTCCTGCGAGCTAGAACTATCTGTATCGCTTGATGAAGAGGAATCAGAGCCGCTGGAGGATGAGGAACTGCTCGAACTCTCTGATGACGAGCCTGATGTTGAATCGCTGGATGAGCGGCTTTCAACCTACAACAAAGACAGGTTTTCCAGTGGTCTTTTCGTTTATTTTAAATGTACGTACCCTTTTCTTCGAAGTCATGGCATCGAGTTGACTTTAATTGGACAGTTTGGGGCAAATTTTGTAATATTGTTTATTGTTTTGACGTTTAACTTAACCTGTTTTGCCGGTTTTGATGACTTTGGCGCGAAATGGTTAGATTCTAAGATAAACACCGATGTGTTATGTGACGTCGCCGGGTTTTTAAGAGCACCTAAAACAATTTTTTGTGATGCAATTACAGTATCGAACTAAAGTCGAATGTAAATTTTAAAAATCAGCAATATACATTGCTCTCATAAATAAAACCGGCAACGTTCTTTGTGAAAAATCATATATTAGTGACGGTTTCTTTTTCGAGGTTATGTTGCTTCTGCTTTCGCATTTATAAGTTAATTTGTCACTAATAACTGGTTAAAATGTTAATTCCTACAATTGCGGTGATAGCTTTCTAGATTCATATGTTGCAGTTAGTCCTGCTGCACGGTAACGACCAGAAGGTAAAATTTTTCATGAATCTGTCTGTTGCTTAAATGAGATGTCAAAGCCTTTAACTCTACAGAGCTCACAATCGCATTCTTTATCTGAACATCGAGTAAATTACGATGTTTACGTCCCATTTCGCGGGCTTATTTTATATTAAATAAACAACAATACCACCAAATTCTAATTTGAAAATCAGAATATCAGGATAATTTTGAAAAATTAATTTTTAGAATCTCCAAGAATGAATGCATTTTTAACACCTAGGAGTTTATTTGCTTCGTTAAAAAATTTAAAAGTAGATAAAAAAATCTGGTGTGATACACTCACACAACTTCCTTTTACAGTGATTTTATAATTAGTCAAAAATTTCATTTTTAATTTTTAACCGTTTGTTAAAAATTTTCAAAAAATTACAAATTCTACAAAAACGGTACAAAATCGAGTGTTAGTTGAAGAGACAAATTTTCTCTAGAATTTTAAGGTGAATTCAAAAATGTAATAATATACCGGGTGTTTTATTTAAAATAGGAGTTAATAAAAAAAAATAGAAAAAAAAACAAAAGAAACCCACTTTAGAAGTATTCAACTGGAAACTCACCTATATCACATCAATACACATTAAAAATGTAAAAAAAATGTAAAGTTAAAAAAAATCGTTCGAGCCGTTTTTGAAAAAATCGAAAAAAACTGAAAAATCACAAGAGTAAACACCTACTTCCGGTTATGCGATTTTCTTCAAAATCTTGCTGTCTCATCTACATAGTACACAAAACTTATATATGAAGTTTCAACGCCATACCTCTTTTCGTTTTTGAGATATTCTGTTCACAGATAGACCCACAGACAGACACACACACAGACAGACAGACAGACAGACCAATGAAAAAAAAATATGTTTTTTGGGATCAGGGGACTCTAAAACGTGAAGATCCGTTGAAAACTCAATTTCGAATTTTTGGGGTGAATCCAATACTTCCTTTATAGTAAAAGGAAGTAATAAAATAAGAGGTTCAGATAGATAATAGGTATGTCATAAAAAAATTAAATCAAAGATACAATATTGTACCTCTTTTAGAGATTTTCTCTAATTAGCACTAAAATTCTCTTAATTTTTGGATAAAATGAATGACTAATTTCAGAGATAACACAAGACAAAAATATCTAAAAATATTGATGAACAAACGATAATCTTTGTGAACTAAGATAGAAAAAAAAAGTGGACGTGACTACCTCCCTGGACTTTCCCATACTGGAAACTGTTCATATCGTCTTTATTCAACAGTCTTTACAACATATCAAAATTTCAACTCGATGACTCACGTCTTCACCGTGATAAGCGTTTACACTTTCACGTAAATTGCGGGTAAATATAATAGCTATTTATGCAACAAGTGCTAAAAGTCGACTTTTATGCGCGAGACATGAAAATTATGAAACGAAGCCGAAGGCTGAGTTTCATAACATGTCTCGCGCATAAACGACTTTTAGCACGCGTTGCATACAATATTTTATCTACGACCTTAATTTTACCGTTATTAATCCATAAATATCGATTTAAGAAAGGTTCGCATCTGCGACGCTGCGTCATAATGAATAGTAGGCCTGCGCCGCTGGCGATTGTTTGGCCACGCCCGTTCTGTCAAGGTTGAGTTACGAAATGTAATTATTGATACTCCACATATGACTGTATTCATTACATAACGCTTTAATTATTTCAAAAACGCTTTACCTGTAACGCAAGAAGCAACTAGAATAGCTTTACAACTTCACTTGCAGTTCGAAATTGTAGTTTTGAACTCGCTTCACTTTTAGCACATGTGCTAAAAGTAAACAGCTGATTTCTTTAAACACGGTAAACTATAAAACGTCACTTTTAGTGAAACAAGCTAGCGCTAAAAGGCCTACTTTTAGTAGTGGTCGTAGATAAAAGAATGTGTAGTTCAAAACGTGACCACCGAGCTTCTGTAGATGGCGCCAAGTGGACAAGCCGCTGGAGTTCCTATATGTACTAAGAGTTGAGCCATTGGATCCACAAATCAAGGACCATGTGATGTAGCACAGATATCTTTCATTTATTTTAGTTGAAAGAAATATGCATAAAGTTTAAAATCGGCAAAAATCAGACACTCCATGGTTTGTGGATCCAAAACAAGTAACCCTACATGTCCCAACTCTTTTATATACAGGGACTCTAAAGCCGCCACTGTGCTAGTTTATGTATTATTTTCCTCAAAACGGCTGTAGCACCGAGGTAAAATTTTCTAAGTACCTGGAAATTATATTTTCTAGGGCATACAAAATCGATTTTTTTATTTTCGCGGAAAAAGATTTTTTGACGCAAAAATATAACAACCGTTAGAATAAAAAAATTATTTTTCAAAAATAGAGGGGGGAGGGGGCCGGTGCGCTTACATATATCCACGAGTGTAATATTTTTTTACATATTCATATGCTCCATTATGCACTGAGCAATTCAGTGAAAACCCCAGCTACCTATCTTGTTTTGTTTATTAATTAAAGGGGTTTAAATTTTCAAACTTCAAAGCTTCGTAGAGGGCGCCACAGATAATTCATGAGATTCTTTAAAAAACAGATCGATAGCCCTTTTCGGGGTCTATCAGTGTATGAAGTTTAAACAAATTCCTGTGGGCAGTTTTTGAGAAATGATTTTTAGAAAATTTCCAAAATTTTGAAAATTTGTAATTTAGGCCCCTTAATATTTTTCAAAACACTTTTTATATCACCTCATGTTAGCCTTCATATACTATTCAGAAAAAAAAATCAATTGAATCGATTCATCCGTTTTTGAGTAATAGGGCGTTAAACTCAAAATTTTGAAAAAATCATAGCGCCCTTCATTTTAAACCTAGCGAGTTCGGCAAAAAACTAACAGATTTGTCTTATGACCCTCTATCGTTATCCGCGATAAAATTTTCAAAATTTTAATCACGAAAACAGTGATACCAAAAAAACATGCGTAACTTCCGCTTCCGGTTTCGGATTTTTTTGAAAAGCTTATTTTGTCGATGAATTTTGGATACACCCCCGCATTCCAAAGCGCATCAAAATCGGAGCAATACTTTCGGCTGTAGGAGCGTCAACCAACCCACACACCCACACACAGACAGACATTTTTTAAAAACCACTTTTTTGGGTTCCTAGAGGCCCAAAACGGATATTTCTGTGAAAATCTCGATTTTCAAAATTTTCATGATTCCAAGACTTCCCTATACCTATGGGTATGGGAAAGTAAAAACAATACATTTTGTAAAAGCGAACTGTTAAGAGAAACTATTTTTCGTATTATTAATCATATTTCTTTGTTGCATCGTTGCGTTAGTGATGCAATTTTATGCATCATCTGAAGTGAATAGCTGAATTATGGAAATACTTTCAGATTTGAGAAATTATTAAGTGCGAAGTTGTAAGAAATTAATAACTAGGCTAGGTTTAAAATTTAAATAATTCAAGTATTTAGGGCAAAAAACACGTGTCTACAATTTTTTGCGGCTTGATACATGCTTCATTTCGTATACAAAATAGTCCTTTTATATCTTCTTCTTCATCATCTTTTTTAGCAGCCCATTTTTATGCACACTTAGACGTAGGCCTTCTTTCTCTGTTTCCACTCTTCCTTGTCTTGTGCTATTTTTTCAGATTTTTTTGTGATACTGTCAGTTCGTCGTACTTGTGATCGTCTTGCGTTGTATTTGTGTAGCTGTTTTATTTTATAACTGTTTTTTATTAAAGCACAAGATATCCATATAAAAGAAGACAAAACTAGACTGAGCTTACGAGTCCATTACTTCATTACCACAACCGAGACATCTGACAGTGTTGCCAACTCTTCGCAAGTTGTATTCGCTAAATTGGTACTAAAAGTCTCCATTTTCAGATCAAAAGTCGCAAAATACGAAATACGCACATTAGAAAATCCAGCATTTATTTTTTTCCACAGAATAAAGAAATACGTGAACTACTTATGAATATAAAAATAAAAACTTACCTATTTATTTAAGGAAAAAACAGTTTAACGTTCTAATTCTTCGTACCAAGTGATTACAAATGACAATGACAAATTGTGCAATGTGCAAACGTTGCAAAGAGTAAAGATAAATCTCCTTCAGTTTTTAATTACAAATCTCCGGCGTCATGAGCGCAAATATGACCGTCTGGTCACGTACGAAATACAAATAAATGTCAGGTAAACATAATATAATTTCAGGCGTTAATCATATCAGTATAACAAATTTGCAAATAATATTTTGAAATTCTTTCGTATATGAAAATTGTTGAGGATAAATGTATGTGTAGCTTTAAAAATATTGAAATTATTAAATTTTTACATACTTTTTTTAAATTGCGAATAATACCATAGAATTTCAAACTAAAATATATCAAAAACGCTAGAAAAGTCGCTAATCGCAAATTCGTATTTTTTTTATCTAAACCACTTGTTAAATACCCTTTTTTACAAACAAAATACAAATAAGGATTAATGATAAAGATAATAGTCCTTGTATTTTGAAGGTATCTTCCGTTGTCTTGTCATCTTGGTCTGCAGTGTGGCTATAAACAGTTTCTGTTACTACTTCGCGATCACTTTGATTGGTCCCGAATTTACAATCACTTGTTTGAAATCGGCGATCACTTGTTTGGAATTCGCGATTATTTTGTTTGGTCCCGAATTCACGATGACAGGATATACCATTCTTGGTTGTTTCACTAAAGATTTTTCCATTTGGATCGGCACGACCATTAACATTTTCTTTTTCAGTAGTTATGTTCTCTGACGGCTCTATATGTTCTTCATTTCTTTCCTCCTTATATGGTTTCAAGTTAACTCGATTTCTCTGATAAAGCTTTCCATTTGTGTTAACAATATATGACCTGTCTGATAATTGTCTATCTACTGTTCCGGGAGTCCATGTTTTAGATATGTTGGGTTTTAGTTGTATTTGTACTTTTTCCCCTACATGGAGATCTGGTATGCCTGCTCATCAATCGTTGTACAGGACTGGTTCCAATTTTGTTTGGTGTATTTCGCCAATGTAAAAGCATCCACCATAAGTCTTCTTTTGTTTCGTCACTTTTCTTAATGAGATTGTCACTATTTTAGATGTTGATTCCGCCTTCCCATTGGTTTGTTGATGATAGGGTGATGATGTTACATGTTTAAAATTGAATCTTTTTGAAAATTCTTCCATTTGTTGATTAACAAAATGTGTACTTTGATCTGGGATTAAAAGTTCCGGTACTCCGTATCTGCTGAAAGACTCTTTCAGGCTGTGTATAACTGCATTCGGAGTAAAATTTTTTAGAAAAGTAATCTCAAAATAATCTGAGTAGTGATCAACCAATACGAGCACTTTACGTTGTTTTCTTTCGTATTGTACAAAACATATATACATCGAGAGTAGTTGCCATGGATTATTAGGAATAGGACTTGACATCATCAGTAAGTTTGGTTGATTGGTGGCATGTTTTAGACATACTTGACAATTTTGAAAATTTTCCGCAATTTCAGTAGACATTTCGGGCCAGAAAACATTCTGTTTTGCTAACTTAAGGGTATTTCAATTCCGTTATGGCTAACGTGAAGTTTATCTATGAACGTTTTCCTCAATATAAAAGATTTTGTCCGATTTTGTAATAAAGCCATCCTGTAATGAAAGTTCATGTTTATATTTGTTATAAGTTAATATCATCGAGTACATCCTTAATGTATCTTGGCCGTCTATAAATAATCATATGAATTAATGTTTGTAACGATTGGTCCTTTTGGGTTTGCATTCCAATAGAGTCCAAGCGTTCATCAGTAATCATAAGTTCTTTTATTGTATTGATTGTAGCAATACCTTTAAAAATATTTTTTTCTTTACCCTCACTCGTTTCTTCCGCAGTTGCTCGAGAAAGTGTATCCGCAACTATGTTTTCTTTTCCTGGAACATATTGTAGTTTAAAGTTGTATTTTTGTAATCGCATCATCATGGCTTGTAATCTTTTGAGCGCTTTCAATAATTGCTTACTGTAAATTGAAAGTAGTGCTTTGTGATCTGTTTTGATAATCACACTTGGATTTCCAACTATATACTCATTGAATCTGGTACATGCGAATAGAATTCCTAACAATTCCTTCTCTATCATTGTGTAGTTTCGTTCAGGTCTGGTCTAAGAATACTTGGTCTTTTGTCAGCCTATGTCTCGGTGGGCAATAAACTGCAGTAATAGTTATCTCATACGCAAGGCTTGGTACTTTTATATATGTTTATATTATGTAACAATTTCTTGCAAATAATTTGTTTAAATATTTCTTATAATCCTATTGCTAATAAAAAATTTTTTTTCATGTTTAATGATAGCTTAGAAGTGAAATAATTAGTTGCTATAATTACTCTTCGAATTAATATTATGATTCTTATAATAATTATTAAAATCACTAAAAAAAATTTAAAAAAAGAAGATATTCTGAGTACATTGTGCAGGCCGATTAAACGCCGAGGGGAGCGGCCTACTACGAGTTTCTCCCCACAACGAACGCTACCCGCCACGGCACCGCTCTGAACGGAACATGCATTTTGTGACGCCTAATGTAAACCTGTTGGCAATAAATAATACACGGTCAATAATTGCGAAATAATTTTTATATTGTACTAGAAATCTTCAGCTAAAAAGTGTGCAAATTTCAGCCGTTAATATTAATAAATAAATGTGCAGCGATTTTTTGAAAAAAAAGTACCTCGGCTTCTATAAGGGTCGTACAGTAATATTTTTTTTTTAAATTCGGAAAAAATTTCATGGTGCTTATGTAATTTCAGTACAATTAAAATTGACAAAAATATTCCACATTTTGTGCGTTAAAAAAAAGATCACTTTTAAAATTGAATTTGTACATATCTGCAAGTGCAAGAAACTTCGCGCGCATATTGTGTGTGGTAGCAAAGAATATATATATTCTTTGGTGGTAGTATAACTCTTAAGGAAAAAAATAAGCCTACGCTGATTGTTGTAGGACTTCTGCAACCTGAGTAAATCAATTTCTGCGAAAACGTATTTTTTCCGAAAAAATTGATTTATGCAAACAATAATCAACATTTTTACAAAAACATGCTCACCGAGTACTACGTTTTCTAAAAATTTCAACGTTATATAAGTTTTGTTTTTAAAGTTACGAACAATTGAAGAATCTGCCATTTTTAGCGGTTTTTTGACGATAACTTTTATTCTAATTAATCGAGTTTGACCATCGAAAGCTGGTTTTATTTGTTTTTTTAAGCTACATAAGCGTATATTTTTTTAAAATTGCTTTTCTGCATTTTTGTATGCAAAAAACCGTTTTTTTCATTACTTTGACCGCCATTTTGAATCACTTCTCCACTGATCGAGCTGTTACTTTGTAGTTCGTTGAATTCTAAGAATTTTTTCTATAAAAATACATTTTCACTTTTCAGGTAGTATTTTTGTCAAGTAAATATCTAATTTGACTGGACTATAGTTCGAGGTAATATAAAGTAACATTATTATAATTACGTGACAAAATATAAATGTCATTCAAGTCAAGTTTGACATTGACGTTTACTTTATAGAGCAGGTAAGTTAGTGTAACTGCAACATATTTATATTGATATATAAAGAAGGATAATTAGTAGAGCAAATTGTAGGCGAATTCATATTGCTGCTATTACATTTTGGCTCACAAAGTGGGGCTTGACATTAATGTAAATAACACTACTAAAAAGAGGGGATGCTATTACATATTGGCACCTCAAGTGGGACTAGAGATATTACAATTAGATAGTGATGGCGAATACTTAATGAGACTGACGAATTACAAAACAAACAAGATTTGCTTGTTATTGAATTCTGGAATTCAGTGTTTAATGCAAACAATAATTTAAATGACTTTATCTACTCCAGTGGGATAAGTAACGCATTATGTCACTCATTTGACACTATTTCAGTTAGGTAATGAAGCTCATTACACCACTCAGTTATGTAATGGTTTCATTACGCAACTGAGTTGTGTAATGACTTCATTACGTAACTGAAATAGTGTCAAATGAATGACATAATGACATTTGCCTACTAAAATATTTTTGAAAATGACAGATCTGACATTTCTCTTAATGCACTTTTTTTAATTTTAGGCAGTCGTAGATAAAATTTTGTACAATACATGTGTGATAATGCATCATTAATATACTTGTGTGCTTACATAACTCGTGCTACGCACTCGTTTGTAACTTACACACACGTATATTAATGATGCTGTTATCCCACTTGTATAGTAAATAACTATTATGTTTCCCCACGTCAACAAATTTGTAACAGGGTGGATATGCCTTCCTCATTCCTCCGCAGTTGCGAAACGAGTCTTCTACCAATTAAATTAAATTAAATTAGTTAAATATCATTTATTAAATAAAAATAGCTTCTACGTATATAGGTAGTATAATAAAGTTTACTATTTTCTTCTTATTTAGAAGGTGAGGTATCGGATAGTCCGTTTTTCAACCCCAACCAAGTGGCAAATATAATGCAAGTTGGTTTTGTTCGATGAAAATCTTATTAAAACTAAAATAAAAAATCGTTTATTAACAGAAACGTGTCACTCACTACTACATGCCAAAGAATTATTGGATAACAGTATTTAATTTTAAACCTAGATTAAGTTTATTACAAAACAATAACGCTGATTTAACTTTTTAACACTACCTGACACTACCTACTTTAAAAACCGTTACTTTGATGTTAGAAAAAATTTTTTTGTTTTTGTCAGACTGTTAATTTCACTAATGTTTTCAATTATTATGTTTGTTACAGTTTAGTGGAGATTATATGTTGCTCCGTTTATTCCAATTCAAGTCCTTACACTACAAATTTCAATTTTGCCAGGAATTTTGTTACGAACATTTTTAGTTTTGTAACGGTGGGACTGTCAGCAGTGGTGGCAAATGCCAAAAATTATTCTCAAATCACAACACTGTAATGGCATGCTGCGAAGAGTTTTTTTAAACACACGATATTTGCTTCAAATATTATAAAGTATATTATGTATAAGTAAATAATAGTTATAGCATCTAATTTTCTTTAATTATCTTAGCATATTTAAAATACACTAGCTAACAATAATTATCTCAAAACACTACTTTGGTAGATACCCTAAGCCCTCAAATAATATTGTTTATCAATAGGGATTAATAAATATTTCCGTTGTTGGTACCTCAAGCACATTCAGTGTATCTGTATGGTTTGAACCTCTACTAAAAGTTAAATTATCAGTTCGACCTTTTATCTTCATAATGGTTTTGAGAATAGTAGTAATTCTCTACGGCTTACTTTATTACGACAACAAAGTGCAATAGTATAAAGATATGTTTAACAGAAAATATGTTTTGAAAATGTGCATGTACGTAAATAAAGTAGAAGGTTATTTTACATAACATAACCACACATTTTTAGGACACCCTACAGTTTTGCAGATCTAACTCAAGTATTACATAATTCTCTTCAAGCTTTTCAACATAATTTTCAGAAAAGGCATATGGTATTTGATTTTCATAGTAGAAAGAAGCACTATCATGGGCGAAAACTCGTAGGGTAATAGCATGGCGTCAAGTCGTTGGCATATTTAAAAGGATTTTTTCGCGCTAGGTACTCATGTGAGCAGATGTTCGATGTGGTCTCAGATGTAGAAAATTACACACATTTCCTTCCATTTTGTAAAAAATCGTATATAGTATCAAGGAAATCAGAAAACATCGAAGCTGCATTAGAAATAGGTTTTCCGCCAATTTTCGAGAGTTACACATCACATGTGACACTCGTGAAACCTCACCTTGTGAGAGCTAAGTGCGTTGATGGACGATTATTTAGTTACATGCTCACTGATTGGAAGTTTAATCCCGGTTTGAGGAGCAACCAATATTCTTGCATCGTGGACTTTTCCATCGATTTTGAATTCAGGTCTCTCCTCCATTCAAACCTAGCCCACATGTTCTTTGATAAAATTGTGAAGCAAATGGAGGGTGCTTTTCTTGTGGAAGCAAGAAGGAGGTACGGAAAAGCTGCACATCCTGCTCATCGATTGACTGCTGCAAAGAGTTGACAACGACTAATTTAGGCTAGAAATTTTAATATAATTTTAATTGTGTATACTACAGTTTTATTAGATTGCTTAGGTAAGGCAAGTTATCTATTCCTTCATTTAGAGTGAAAGCAGGAAACAATGTATACTTCTACTCGTTAATTGTAACTAATGCTTGTTTTTATCTATTTGTCTTTGCTTATCATTGTTATATTGGTATGTAAGTCTTCCGATTTTTTTGAGCAGATTAAGGAAAAGTGATCATGTTATTTGTTTTAAATACAAAACACAGTAATTATTTTGGAAATGTAATGTGAAATTTAATAAATGTTTCCAGAAAAGTGTTATTTCTGATTAAAGGCAACGAGTCTTCAAGATATAAAACTGCAACCATGTTTACAAAACTCAATCTCGTAGTAGCAGAGGCATGCCACATGTTACTTAATGAATAGTAGTATTTAATGAAGCACGAAAGAAATATTGATATGATCTCCAGAACATCAAAACTTTAGAATCAAATTATACATAATTGATACTCAAAAAATAGTTTGATAGCCTATTTATCAGTTTGGGCACTTCATATGTAATTTTGTTACCAGAAATTATATTTGGGCATTAAAATAATTGAAATTTAAGCTAAAAAAAATAAGATTTAGCACCAGAAATAATATTTAAGCACCATACATGAATATAAAATAAACATTTCTATAGCCTTTACTCAAAACTTTCCTCACAAGTGAATATTGTGACACTAAACAATTTTAAAAATTAAAGAGAATGGGAATGAAAACATCTTCACGTTCGTAATAATACTGAAACAATGAAAGGAAACACTTGGCAACGATCTAGGACAACTCGATGCGGGAGATTTGCAGGTTAAGTTTTACGTCAGTCTGTGTCAAATAACAAACAAAACCTAACCTACTAATCTCCAATTTGACATAGACTGACAATACACTTCAGTACTGCCAAACCAAGAAGACTATACTAAGGAGATGCAACTTTCTATGACGGCTGTATATAAAAGCGGCCCTTATGTCGGGGATAGCCGTCGCGGCGCTGTCGACAGCGTGTACTGCCGTTCGAGAGTTGGAAGCGAGCTAAATTAACCTGTAATCGCGGTTAAAAGTCAGTTTACGGTTGTTAATCCAATGGAGTGTATTTCAAGTGTGTTATTAATTGTTAAAACATGGTCCGAATTTCCAGTTACACTCAGCAAATGTTTGACATTGACAGTTCACGAGTTTTGTAAATGAATAATTGTACACCACGGCCGCCTTACTTGTCAGCTTTTAGCGGTCCGCTTCGAAACGGGAGTTGCGTGTCCTTAGTATAGTGTTCTTGTGCCAAACGTATGACACATATCACAGCCTGCCCTAATGGGTTTTTTTTTATTAATCTGTCTGTACCTATACTGGCTGTTTCCTAAAAAACTCCGCAACCCATAACTCCGTTGTTTTAAATTTTAGACCCGACAAACTGTATATATTCTTAAATGGCAAGACAAGAGCTACCTTTTGACATCGCCCGTTCGTAAATATCTTTCAACTGTTTTGAGCAACGATGTTCAACTTTTTTATTTTAAATGGAACACCCTGTATATTTTTACATATTTGGATTCAGGATGAAATTCTGCATGCAGTAGTATGCTTTATTTGTGTTTGGACACTCAGAAATGTTTAAAATAATTTTTAATATTGCATGTAGACAGTCGTACAGTACCATAACATTTTCAAGTGTGCCGTAGAAAACAATCAGAATGTTGAAATATTTTATTGGAAACAAATTTAAACAAAACTACATACCGTATCTACAAGTATTGCTCAAATTGACCGCCACCTTGTTGAACACACAACTGACATCTAGTTACTCCGTTGGTCGCATTCAATATCAAATTGGGAGGTATTTCGCAACAAGCATTGATAATCCTCTGCCTCAGAATTTCTTCGTTTTCTGACGTGTTAGATAAAATATTTCAACATTCTGATTGTTTTCCACGGCACACTTGAAAATTTTATGGTACTGTACGACTGTCTACATGCAATATTAAAAAATTATTTTAAACATTTCTAAGTGTCCAAAAAACAAATGAAGCATACCACTGTATGCAGAATTTCATCCTGAATCCAAATATGTAAAAAATACACAGGGTGTTCCATTTAAAATAAAAAAGTTGAACATCGGTGCTCAAAACAGTTGAAAGATATTTACAAACGGGCGATGTCAAAAGGTAGCTCCTGTCTTTCCATTTAAGATTGGGTTTAAAATGTAAAACAACGGAGTTATGGGTTGCGGCGTTTTTTAGGAAACAGCCTGTATATTAATACCAAAGAGCATATAATTATATGCTCTTTGCTAATACTACTACAAGCACCTAATAGTGTATCTGTCATACTGCAAAGTTCTTAGTACTTTTTGTTATTAGTCGTAGCATGTTTTCTAGGCAATGTAAATTGTACAATATTAAATTAGATATAATTTATTAAATAAGAATAGCTTCTATACCTATACTACAATAAGTTTTACAATTTTATTCTTATTTAAAAGGTGATGTATCAGAATAATCAGATAGTCCGTTTTTCAACCACCTCATCCAAATGAAACATAATATGAAAATTATAGTAATTATAAATTAACGACCCATAGTAAATTTCTTAGTTCTCTATAGAAAAGTTAAAAATTGTATCTCCAAACAAAATCATGCCGTATATATTTTTATATTAGGGTTGTCAAGTTTGAAAAACTGCAGAGCAAGACGCCCTATTTTAAGGGGCGCAACTTAAATAAGCACTTAATATTTCTCTCACGTTTTCAGGAGTACATATAAAACTAATAAAATGTGCATGCCATGACTGCAGAGTTTTACAGTTATACAAACATAATATTGGTCGTAAGTTTTTAGATATTATAACGCAGGGGTCATTTAAGTAGGATCTGATCACAACCCGCACCCCTACTAAAATTGAATCAGTCAGTATCCGTGCACGAACAAGTTTGCACCCATTTCAGCTTACGAATTTCATTTATTGTCAAATTTATTACATCGCTTTGTTTCAGTAGGTATGGTGTTTTATTTGTCATTTTACTAAGGGTTTTAAGAGTAGCAGGGCCTATATATCTGCCCCCTAACGTAGGGCTAAAAATTCAATTAATCAGTGTACGAACTGCTTTTAAATCTAGTGAGAACAATAAACTGTGTGTGTATGTGGACATTTTCAAAATGAACAGTAAAGAAATTAAAAAGTCAGGGGTTTACTGTTCAAGTTATCGTTGAATACCAAAGCATCGCTTTTCAATTTTCGACATCTGCTAACGATCTTAGACCCCGAGTCGGTATTTCTTTGGTTTTTGCTCCAACGATGGTGATTAATAGGCATCCCTGACTAGCACCCCAACACAGCTCAAGCAAGGATCTCGCACCACTTAGTTTGTACAAATACAAAAAACCAAGTATGTATTTGCAATTTCGAGGTAAGCTTTCTTGAACTGTATTGTCGTGCCATTTTCCAAACTGTAAGAATCTTGCAATACTGGCACTTGGATAAAGAAATCCATTTTGAAATCCTTGCGTTACATAAATGGATAGCAGCAGAATTAGTTGTTAAATGAAAAGTTTGGACACTTTTGAATTTAATATTATTACGTACAATTGCCACACCTCCAGTGTGTCGATTTTCCGAATTACAACGAATGAAGATATAACCCCGAAAACTTATTTCACAGTACTCAATGTTTTCTGTGATTCTTGTGTTACTTAAAACTACGTCTGTCTTAGAACTTCAATTTCTTCTATATGTTTTAGCATACTTTGCGCATTTATAAATAATTTTAGTATTTGGTTCTTTTATTCTAAAAAAACTATCTTACTTCTTTCTTGTTCTAGTTACATTTGTAAACTGAATAGTCGAAGCTCCATGGAAAATGGCCTACATCTAGATTGATTTAAGTTTTTCGTTTGCACTACATCAGTTCACACATTTCTTCTCTTCGTCCTAAGCATTACATTCTTTCAAAAGATGAGAATCTTCGATTTACATTGACTCGCTTTATCATTGAATCCATTACATGAAAAAGACCTCGTTACTTCAACTGCATCATAAACTCTACAGCTATCCCTGCTGATATTAATTTATTTTTCTTCTTTCATAATTGCATGCATTTACTTCCGCAATTGATGATAATTTACCTGTTGTTTGTGGTTGTGGATTCGTTTGTATGTACACCTTTTATAGATGATTCGTAGATTCGAAAATTTCACATGCTCATTAAAAAGTCCATAAACTCAAACGTATGAATAATATGTTGGTGGGTCGGGTCCCGAGTGGTGTAGCTTGAACAAGCGTCCACGTTCGATCAGCAGAGTTAAGCAACGCTGTCGCTGGTCAGAACTTGGATGGGAGTTCCACGGCTGCATCTCTCGGCGCCTCGTGGTACGGCTATCACGGAAAAAAGTTGGTCCCGGCGGTCATACAACATCATGACAGTCGTTAGTGGGGTTGGAAGTCCTCATAACTGCACAGCGACTCCTATAATTGGCCTAACGGCTGTTGGCTGGGTGCGAATTAAATAAATAAACTGTAAGTCTATGTCAAATTCGAAGTTAGCGGGTTAGGTTTTCCGTCAGTTTTGACACAGACTGACGCAATTACAATTTTGTATTATACATTACGATAAAGTTATTACCATCCACTCGTCTCGACGTTAAACCATTCACTCGTGGATAAAATTTAACTTTATAGTCTTGTATAATAAATAACTATTATTTACTATGTTTTTACATTCGTGGTATTCTCTATCAAAATATAACGAGTACATAAAAAATCTGGTGTGATACATTCACACTACTTCCTTTTACAGTGATCTTATAATTAGTCAAAAATGTCATGTAATTTTTAAGTATTTGTCAAAAAATATCAAAAATTACAAATTCTATAAAAACGGTAAAAATAGAGCGTTAGTTGAAGAGACAAATTTTCTCTAAAATTTTAAGCTGAATTCAAAAATGTAATAATATACAGGGTGTTCTATTTAAAATAGGAGTTAATAAAAAAAAATAGAAAAAAAAACAAGAGAAGCCCACTTTAGAAGTACATATTCAACTGAAAAATCACCTAGCTCACATCATTACACATTAAAAATGTAATAAAAATGTAAAGTTTGAAAAAAATCACAAGAGTAAACACCTACTTCCGGTTATGCGATTTTCTTCAAAATCTTGCTGTCTCGTCTAAATAGTACAGAAAACTTATATATGAAGTTTCAACGCCGTACCTCTTTTCATTTTTGAGATATTCTGTTCACAGACAGACAGACACAGACAGACCAATGAAAAAAAAATGTTTTTGGGATCAGGGGACTCTAAAACGTGAAGATCTGTTAAAAACTCAATTTCGAATTTTTGGGGTGAATCCAATACTTCCTTTATCGCAAAAGGAAGTAAAAACTTCCTATGGTAATAGCATTCTGGTGTTCATTTATTATTTTTGGTGACAAAGTATTATTTTGGTGGCCAATAATTAAAATTGTCACATAAAGTTTGTGCTCATTTAAATAATTTCCTTAAGTAATTAACAAATTCAGGAAGTTTATTTTCATGCAAAACAAAAAAAACGGCCACAGTTACTATGGTCTGTTGTGAATGTGACTGCCTTAATATGTACGGTTGCTAGGTATTTCTAACTTAACCGTCAAATTGTTTAGACGTTGCTATGAATCAGAATTGCTATAATAAATGTAATTGTTTAAAGCGTCGTTTAAGCTAATCAAATTATGCTAAAATCTCTATCAAGAGTTGTCCCAGTTTTCTTTTTGTCTTGCATAGTACATCACAGTCCACACAACTTAAATACAACACAAACGAAATCAAGCGTTGTAAGTAATGCAAGTTGGAAAATGAGCATAATATGAGAATTAAAAATACTGCGAATGTCAATACTCACAAATATCAAATCGGTGCTTGCATGTAACGTAAGAATATTATAGTTATTTATGTACCAAGGGTATTATGAAGATGTTTATGCCCCTTTCCAGGTCGACAAGTTTACAAGCCTGAGTGTCTCTGGCCTGAGGGTTTGTAAGTTGCCCGAGGGCTATGAACATTAAGTAAGGCCTGTGGTGCATACAACATTTTATTTTCCACTTTGAATACGCAAATAGCTTGAAAAGCTTGCACAGCAGGCCATAACGCCCTAGAGAGTTATGAGCGGGCGTAATGATAATGATAACGCCCACTTATTATGCTCTATCGAGAGGGTATGAGAGGGCATAATGAGCGGGCATTATTATTATTACGCTGGCTCAGAATGCCCTAGAGCGTTATGGAGTGATTTATATACCTCGTATCAGTCGTATCACAGATATAAACAACAAATAACAGATCAGTGAAATATAATAGTAATTTATTATACAAGATGATAAAGTTAAGTTTTATCCACGAATGAATCGTTTAACGTCGAGACGAAGTCGAGACGTTAATGATTCAAGAGTGGATAGATAACTTTATCGTCGTGTATAATACTAGGTATATTTTTTTCTATAGCAAGAACTTTAACAATTTTAAAATAAAGTAAGGACAGTCAATCACAAAATGTCAGTAGCTATTGCTACGATTATTTTATTCGTAGAGATTTCAACCAATCAAAAGGCTGGATTTAGTTAAGTTATCTTGTATAATTTCGATTATACAAAATCGATTATACTATAGTAACTTCACTAGGCAACGCAATACATAACTTTTGTCAACTTGATGTTATTTTCATGGAGATGACTTTCAGCTAGGTTAATTCAAACAAATCGGGCTGCCAATAAAATATTTATTTGTTCCTAATATTAAAATTTACTCACAAAATAATCAAATCGAATACAATGCGTACTTCGAACAGGTTATACGTCTCAAACTTCCTGCACAATAACAAATCGTGTCAGTTTGACAGAATAATCCTCCCGCTGACGCGGTCGGACTATTTAACCTGTCAAACTGACACTCTTTTATTATTGTGCAACAAGTTATCGACATATAACCAGATAATATCGAAGTACTTATAGTATTACTTCTGATAATACGAATCTGTCATATTTAATTTAAACAAAAGTTAGAATAGTATATTATATCATGAGGGACTAAAGTGCATCATTAAATCCCGCGAGTGAATACTATTTCCTGAAGGCCCGTAGGGCCTGAGGGAAATAAGCACTCAAGGGATTTAGGCACTTTAGTCCCGTGTGGTATACGCAATTTTTTGCACTTTTGGGAACATCATCATCAAATATTTGAAACATTTTAAATCTGTCAATTTGAAAACTGACAAGTACGAATTTTATTAAGAACTAGTGAGTCACCCGAACTACGTTTCGGTTAGCAAAATTAAGAGAGATTCATTAATATAAATTTTAAAAAAAGGATGCATGGGCGGGATCGAACCCGGGCCACCCGCGTGAAAGATCAGCACTCTTACCGCAGGACCGATCCCTCTTGTTTGAATAATGCGCGCACCCGAGCTAATAACGGCGATAGGCGCTCCGCTCTGCTCTGCTGCCTAGAGGAGTTAATTAAATTACAACTTGTTCGCACTTTTTTTGAAAATAAAAACCGGCCTACGATCTAAATCTAAAAATTAGCAAACTTTTAAGCCATCGTACAACTTAATCGGTCCAGTATCTTCGGAGGAGATAGCGAACAAACATAGATGCAAACACGCAAACACGCAAACATAGGTACAAAGAGAGCACCGATTTTATGTTATAGATGTTGTGTACAGAGTGATTTTTTTAAAACTGAATTGCAGCAGGCCCTGGATAGCCTGAATCAGTTGGCAGTACTGAAGTGTATTGTCAGTCTATGTCAAATTCGAGATTTGCAGGTTAAGTTTTGCGCCAGTGTGTGATAAATGACAAACAAAACCTAACCTGCTAACCTCGAATTTGACATAGACTGACAATGCACTTCAGTACTGGCAACTGATTAATTTTAAATACAAATTATATTAAGAATGCTGTTTACATAAATTTACCATAGATACGGTAACATTTTTACTTTAGTCCCTAGGGGCTAAAGTAATTACTTCTGTCCCTAGAGATTAAATGAGCTACTTTAGTCCCTGAAATAAGTGACTAAAGTGCCAACTTTAGTCCCGCAAGTGCAAAAAATTAAATTACTTTATCTATCCTTGATGTTAACGTGCTACTTTATCTACCCTTGCTGTTAAAGTAAAACTTGACCTTTTGTTTTGAGTTGATAAAAGCACACTTGTGCTATAGAAAAACATTTATTTCTTCCTTCCCACAACTATTTAATCATATCAGATAGTTTTACCTCCATGTAAACTCCCACTACATTTTCTTACCTCCATGTCAGTGACATAACACAACATAACCTCAAAACGTCAATTTGCTGAAAATGGCTTCGTGTTTGCGATTACCTGCTGCAAGCCTACAAAAGTTCCGGCCAATACTGCACATCCGACAGATCTCGACGTCCAAGAAGAAAAACGAAACCGTGACCGTAGCGAACCCATCGAAGTGCGAAGTCGAAGAGCCCGTGGGCAATCCCAAGAACTGGGTGACCTATGGCTTCGACCGGAAGAATGCTCAGGCAGACCAAAGCTCTCTGCACCTCACGTTCTTTGGTTCCATCACGCTGGGCTTGGTGCTAGCCGGCTACTTGCTGTGGTATGCTCCAGACGTAAACCTCAAAGACTGGGCGCAGCGGGAGGCCTTCATCGAGCTCCGACGACGAGAGGAAAAGGGGCTGCCTGCAATCGATAGGAATCTGGTCGATCCCTCAAAGTTCCAATTGCCATCGGATGATGAGTTGGGAAATACGGAGATTATTATTTAAGTGTACTAGCACTCGCGGCAGTTTGGAGTTGTTTTTACTGTTATTATGTGAAGCATGTAAATAGATATTTATAAGTTAATATACTTTTGGAAACGTAGAAATACTTTTAATATTGTTTTAATTTCAGTGGGAGCATTGTGGCGTTTATATTAATACGCACATAATCAAACTATTGGAAGTTATCACCTCCGAGAGGTTTTGGAATTTAATTAGAAAAATAATTGTCTTTACGGAAATTAATTTTGATTATTGCAGTGCTCTTCTTAACGTTATTCTATAACAACCAGGCAGTTACATAATCTCAAACACAAAGTATAATGAAAAATTCGTGCTAGTTACTTATGTTGCTGTATTTTAGTCATACATAATTTTATTCCCAATACATGGATATCGATAGTTGCAATAATATTTATTAAACTTTTCAGGTTTTTGTGTCAATTCTGTGGCCCGTTGTCTTCTTGATAATGTCTACAATAAAGTTTTGATTATTTGACATAAATGGGAGTTGAAACAAAGATCAGTTATTAAAATAGACCCGCTGAACAAAAAAGCACAATCATATAAATTTTGCGTAATAGAAGACGAACATAATTACTGCACATTTAAATCAGTTATTTTATTGGAAAATAAAGATGTCACATTACATAGGTAATAAAAATAATTTCTATTATGAATTAGGTTTCTCTGGTATGTCGTACAATCGGGATTCTGCTGCATATACACAGACTCATGTACAGTCATGTTCACATAAAGCTAGTACAAACGTATTTGTTTTGTGTAGGAGATTAAGGGCTGTAATTGAAGCAAATGGAGTAATAAAATATTAGTTGTCTTTATTTCTTTTATACTTAATGAAAAGTCAGTTGTACAACAAACAATTTTAGATAATTGCATAACTAGATCTAAATTGTTTGTACTAGATTTATGTGAGCATGACTACATATTCAAAACGTGGGTGACGATATAGGTGTGGAAAATTAAAAAAAAAATGACCAAAGGCTGAGCTACCTAAACAAACAAAAAATATTGAAATTGATGAAACCTATGGAATTTTTATGTGTTCCATTTAAACTTTGCTGTCCTAAACGAGTAGAATATTTTAAGATTATAACACTTTCAAAAAAATCGATATTTTGACTTCACGCCATGTTAACTTATATGCCCCATAACTGTGAACGGTGGTGTGCCCATGTGGAGAACATATATATTTGAAATGTTTGTATAGGGGGTCTTCCAATGGAAACATTTCAGCGCTACCACCAAATTGTAGTCCACCCAGAAATTCCAACCAAAAATGATTGCAGCAAATAAATTCTGGATTTTTCTAATACGAAGTAAAATATGAGCGCAAAATGTATAGAGCGTCTGGCGACAAGCATAGTTAATTTGCCACTGGTCAAGGTTTGAACTCTGAGAAGCAAAAGGTAAATGGTTTACCAATTTTTCTTAGAATTTGTAAGGACATTTCAGGTGTGTGTTTTTCTAGATATTTTAGTATTATGCAAGGCTCCCAAATTTCCGAATATCACGGTTTTATTGGTTTAATCGTATACAGTGTGTCCATGGTTTGGGTGCCGAATAAGTATGATTGACAAACCCGAGAGCATGGCTTAATTGCCATGTCGGTTGAGCGCCGACCGGGTGCGTCCCCAGGTGGCGGATAGGGGAACGGCCACGACCCTTTACGGGAATGACTGGTCAGCAGCACAGCTGTCGCAGACCAACTCGCATACCGTAAACCACCAGTGTTTGATGCAACGACCCCTGAGTGGCCTTCGGCGCTCAGGGTAGTGTCAACCTGGGGCACGGGGAACTGGGCTTAACCGCCTGGTTTGTGTGGATGGGGCCCCACTATAAAAACCCCCCTAATCCCAAGGTACGGTGCGCGCCGAAGGGATGCATGGCCAGGAGGCAACCTGGTCCCTAGCGACCAACCTCGGGGCACCTGGCGCACCCCGTTGTATTTAGCCCTTCACGTATGCAGGGGGCTCCGTGCGTGTCGAAACCCTTTCCCCCATACTCGTGGGAACAATATGGATAACGAAGACATATTACCTAACCTTTCCAGCGGGGATGAAGAAGCCCTGTTGAAATCACCCAAATCAGATGTGGCTGAAAAAACCATAACTGAGGAGGGAACCACCGTCGATTTGGAGGCTGATACCCTAACCTCCAAAATCGAAAAGGTGTCACTGCAACGGCTTTCTGGAGCACAGAGACGGAAAGCCGCAATCGAGAGGGCCAAAGCTCTTGGCGAACCCATACGCCATAGGAGAAAGAACCCCAAGAAACCTAACACAAACCGTGACGAGAGCTCACACGCTCCCACCGGCAGTGTTAAGAAAGGTGAAACAGCTGGCGGCTCAGGCGTACCGGCTACTACACCTTCTAAGAAAGGAGAAATAGCTGGCGGCTCAGGCGTACCGGCTACTACACTTTCTAAAAAGAGGCAGAGGTCCGACGGGAGCACACCAAACTCCCAAACCGCGACAACTGCAAAAAAGTCCTGCACTGATGATAATGCAGTGAGGAAAGAAACCTTTAAGGAAGCCCTTAAAGGATTAAAAATGGCTATAGCTCCTCAGGACTTCCCAGAGACACGCCTGACGGAGGAACAAGCCGAAGAAATTCAGTCCGCACTGTTGGGACAAATCCAACCCGGAGGGGAAGGAACAGGACCACAGTTCAACAGCTGCTACTTTGAAAAAGGTGCAGTCATCCTCTCCTGCAAGAGCGAGGAAACGAAGTCATGGCTGACAACCACGACTCCAAACCTCCAGCTGTGGGAGGGAGCTAGGCTCAGAGTAGGACCAGCCAAGGAGATCCTGAATGCGGCCAAAGTACTTATGTGGGCTCCCAAACCCTTTAGTACCAAACCGCAGAAGGATATCCTTGATCTCCTTAAGACCCAGAACAAGGGGCTGAAGACAGAGGACTGGCGAGTCATCAACAGTGTATCGGAGCCTAAAGGCAGGACACTGATCATGTTGATCGACGAGGCATCCCTAACCACTCTCCGTAACCTGAACATGAAGCCATGTTTAGGTCTAGGCAGAGCAACATTCAGATGTTTATCTGTACCTACCCCTGACGGACAAGATGGCGCCAGCACCAGCAAGTGTCCTGAGGCTACTGCAAGTAAACCTCCAACACAGTAGGGGAGCCACGGCTGTATTATGCAGCCGGTTACAAACCGAGGACATTGATGTGGCCCTCATCCAAGAACCATGGATAGTAAGGGGCCAAATAATGGGACTCGGACAAGCCAGAGGTGAGTTAATATACGATAAATCCTCTGATATACCCAGGACATGTATTTATGTAAGAAGGGGGGTAAAATACATGGCTCTGTACAACTTATGTTTTAGGGATCTAACAACCATTAAACTGAAACAAATTAGGGAGGGCAACGAGAGGCAGGTAGTGATATCCTCCGTATACCTTCCCTACGATGCCATCAACCCTCCACCAAGCACAGAGTTGATGGAAACTGTAACGTTCTGCGAGGCCAACCGCCTCCAGTTCTTAGCAGGCTGCGATGCCAATGCGCACAACACTGCATGGGGCAGCACGGACACAAACCAGAGAGGAACCGATCTCCTGGAATATTTGGTAAGTAATAACTTACAAATACTTAACCGAGGTAGTGAGCCCACTTTTGTAACTCGACGTCGGCAAGAAGTCATTGACATAACTCTGTCCACGGCTGGACTGCAGGACAGAGTAATACAATGGCGCGTATCTAACGAACCATCACTGTCTGATCATAGACACATTGAGTACTTCCTGGCAGATTTTGAAAAGGCAACAATAACCTATCGAAATCCCAGGAAAACTGATTGGGCTGCATACAGGGAGGAACTTCTTAGCAAGTTATCCGATGTTAAAACCCATATCCATACGCCAGCAGACATTGAGGTAATTGTGGACCAAATGAATGACGCCATACTAACCTCATATGAAAACAACTGTCCATTGAGAAAGAGACAGACCAACAGGAAGGTCATATGGTGGAATGAACACCTGGCCAACCTGAGGAAAAGAGCACGAAAACTCTTTAACAGAGCAAAAAGGAACGGAAAGTGGGGCCAACACGCCCAGGCTCTAACCGAATATAACAAAGCTCTGAGAAAAGCAAAAACAGACTCATGGAGGAGCTTCTGTGGGGACATTGAAGGCACCACAGAAACAGCACGCCTCCACAAAGTTCTGTCAAAAGACCCTTTAAATCCAGTCGGGAACATGCTAAAACCGACACAGGAATACACAACTAGTGAAAGGGAAACCCTGGAAATGCTAATTCAAGCACACTTTCCAGGAGCACTGATGGCTGATCAGGCTAACAAAACATCACAGCCAGTCCCTAGCAACTTCTCAAAAAGGCCCGCGAGAGACGAGTGGAAGATAGCTAGGGAAGTGATCAGTCACAGCAAGGTACAGTGGGCTGTAAAATCCTTCTCACCTTATAAATCACCCGGACCAGATGGAATCTTCCCCGCTCTACTGCAGCGGGGAATAGACCTTCTGGTACCGATCCTAATTAAGATCTTTCGCCTATGCCTAGCGGGAAATTACTTGCCACTGGCGTGGAGACCGATCAAGGTCGTCTTCATTCCCAAACCAGGGCGAGCATCGTACACCCTGCCAAAGGCATATAGACCGATTAGCCTAATGTCTTTCTGTCTAAAGACTATGGAAAAACTGGTAGACAGGCACATACGAGATGGGGTCTTGAAAGACAATCCCATACATCGTAGCCAATATGCATATCAACCAGGAAAATCATGTGAATCGGCACTTCACAACCTACTCAGTAGGGTAGAAATGTCGATAACCAACAAGGAAGTAGCCCTAGCTGCTTTCCTGGACATAGAGGGAGCATTTGATAATACCTCCTTCGAATCAATAATGACTGCAACCCTAAGACATGGCGTGGACGACATCACAAACAGATGGATAAAAACCATGTTAGAGGGACGCCAGATACAGGCCGATTTGGGAGAAGAATCCCTCAAGGCACGTGCTGTCAGAGGTTGTCCACAAGGGGGTGTACTATCCCCACTACTGTGGAACATGGTAGTGAACGATCTCCTGCAGACACTCAATGACGAAGGGTTCTACACCCAAGGTTATGCAGATGACATAGTCATTCTCATAAGGGGCAAGTATCCAACCATCATTGCAGCTCTCATGCAAAGGGCACTGAACATCACTCAGGCATGGTGCAATAGGGAAAACCTCAAGGTAAACCCTAGCAAAACATCTATAATACCTTTCACTAAGAAAAGAAATGTAGAGGCCTTCAACAACCTTACAATCTTTGGTGAAAGAATTCAGGTTAGCCAGGAAGTTAAATATCTGGGTATTACCCTAGATGCAAAACTAAACTGGAATGCACACCTAGACAAAATAGCAAACAAAGCAAAAATGGCCCTCATGATGGGTAGACGCATGTTTGGTAAAACATGGGGACTGAAACCAATGATGGTTCATTGGTACTACATAACAGTAGTCAGACCCGTGATATCCTATGGCACCTTGGTATGGTGGCCAAAGGTAGAACAAAAAACAGCAATTAAAAAACTATCCAGGATACAGAGACTGGCCTGTTTGTGCATCTGTGGAGTTATGAACAGCACTCCAACAGCATCTATGGAAGCTCTCTTGGGACTAACACCTCTAGACATATATCTAAAAGGGGAAGCCCAGATTGGAGCATACAGAATGAAAACCACCGGAAACTGGAACACCAACCAGGAACGGTGCGGACACAAACGGATACAGGAAGTGGGCGAAGGTAACCCCATCTTAAAAATGGGCTCAGACTACAGCCTTCCAGAGTATTCCTTTGACAAACCTTTCACTGTGAGGTACGATCGCAATGACTGGACCCAAGAAACCTCAACCCACCTGCCAAATGGGCTAGTCTGGTACACAGATGGATCCCGAAGAGCAGAGGGCACGGGTGCTGGAATACATGGCGTAAGACCAAAAGAGGACATTAGTGTATCTCTTGGGACCAAAGCCACAGTCTTTCAAGCTGAAATCTTTGCTATAATGCAATGCGTCCAGGAAAATGCAAAACGCGGGTATTCCCAACAACGCATAAGCATACTTTCTGACAGTCAAGCGGCACTGAAAGCGCTTGAATCACCTCGTGTAAGCTCTGTGCTAACAAGAGAATGCTTAAATCACCTGACACTCCTAGCTGAAAAGAACACTGTTCAGCTCATTTGGGTGCCAGGGCACACAGGGATAGAGGGAAACGAAGCGGCAGACGCCCTCGCAAAAGCTGGTGCATCTACCCCATTTATAGGCCCAGAACCTGTATTTGGTATACCCCAAACAAAGCATCCGAACAGCGATAGAAAAATGGACCGTTAGACAACACGCTTCTCGCTGGGATGCCACACAGGGACAAACACTGGGGAAGGAAATAATTAGAACGCCTTCTCGCAGACTAACAACCGATGTACTCCATCTAGGACGAACTCAGATCAGACGGCTGGTAGGACTAGTCACAGGACACTGCCACCTGAGAAAACACCTACACAAAATAGGCATATACAGAGGGGACATACTCTGTAGATTATGTCAGGAAGAGGAGGAGACAGCCTCACACATAATCTTCGACTGTCCAGCGTTACTCCGCAAAAGACAGCAACTTTTCGGGGGAACTCCACACGGAGCAGCTCTCACACACGAGCACCTCGTAAAACACCTCCTACAACTCGTTGAAGGTGCAGATCTATTTTAATAGGGTCAGGGGGGGCACAAAAGACCACAGAGTCGAAGTGCAAAACTGGGCTCACTACTAACCCATCTAAATCCCTGCTTTTAATCAATCAATCAATCAATCATGATTGACAAAAAAATATTGAATTCCAATTTCATATTTGGGGATTAAGCACTGCTTACTAATTTTATGTATACTTTCGAATTTTTCAAATCAAGGAAGCTTGGTGGTAGATAGAAAAACATTTTTTATTTGGGTATAGTACTTTTTCTGTTCTAAACACTGCGAAACATTATCAAGAAAAGTTATTGAGAATGTAAAATTATGGTGCCATACAGACTTTTACTATCGGCTCACCTTTTTAATACCTGTAATGTTACATGCAATCTGCATGTCACATGTACTAAATATATATAAAAGATATCCAGATAGTTAATTTAAAAAAGTTTGTGTACAGTCGTTGGGTTGTGAATGGTTGCTGGTAATCAAAGAGAAATAAACAGAAAAAAAAAGTTCAATTTGATATTCGACTCGAGATGGTTATATTAAAACCGATGGTGGTTCAATTCCAACCAATTGGTAGGTATGTGTAACTGAATTTATTTGAATAGTTATTACACAGGAAGTAACTGGTAATAATATAAAATAAAAATTCAGTAAATTAAACTGTCTAACGAGTCGATATAAATGAAGTGCTTTGATTTGAATATTGAAGTTATATTGCAAAGCAAATAACTTGCGATATAATTAAAATAGAGCCACTGATTACGTGTGTGTGGTGAAGTTAAGTTTGAAATTCTATCTGAAAGATAGAAATCATATCGAAAGAGCTTTTTGGAGGAAAGTTAGAGTTTCAACTATCCAGGTTCCTGTTAGCTGTCCTGCTTCATTTGCTGAAGGGATTACATAGTCTGCTGATCAGGTACCCTAAAGCGACGTTAAGGTCAGTGACTGTTTTATAACTTTTAACGAACAATATTTGGAATAATTCAAGGAAAATTTAAATTGCGTATATATATATATATATATATAAAGATAGTCCCTCTCACAGCTTGTGTGGTTACATACACAGTACAATGTTATTTCTTGACTGGGATAGGGTTTGGAAAAACTCCAATCTCAGTGCTACGCACAGGTACCAAGCTTTAATGGTTAGATTGAATTAAAAAAAACGAAACGTCAGGCGTAACATACAAGTGGTTTTAATTCAATCTAACCATTAAAGCTTGGTACCTGTGCGTAGCACTGAGATTGGAGTTTTTCCAAACCCTATCCCAGTCAAGAAATAACATTGTACTGTGTATATATATATATATATATAATATTAGTAAAACTGTACTTAGAACTTAAGAATTACTATTAACTATCAAAATTTAATAGTGTTCTGAGTACTCGGCGAGTTTAGATTATTATATTTAGAAATTCTACCTTTTTGGTTTAATTTTAAGATTGGGTTTGTAAATTAAGGATTTTGGGTTTAAAAAGTTATTAAAAGTTATCTGAAACAAACAAGACTATCCTTACGTCAAAGAAACGTCAGTGTACATATAATTGTCATTGATATATGTAGAGTATCAGTAAGGGATCTGAAAAGAAACTATAATAATCACTTTTTAGTAATTTTTTTTTTATTTCCTATGAGTATCTACAATCTGCCCTTAGGCAATAAGTGGATGTTGTAACTTACAATAAAATAAAATAAACTAATATAATGCACTAAATAAATAAATAAATCGTAATTAAATAAATAAGTCATAAATAAATAAGTAAGCAGATCGTAAATAACTAAATAAATCAGTATCTAAGTAAATAAAAAGTAAAGTAAATAAATAAATAACTAAATAAGTAGATAATAAATAAATAAATTAAACTAAATTAAATTGTGAAGTTGGTAACTTACATTAAAGTTCCAACGTTCTCCTAACTTAATCAATGATTATTGGTATGAACATAGGATTCATATTAACACTGATTTATTATCTATTGCTTATGTGTTATGTCTAATGTGTGACAACGTTTTAGTCTGTATATTGTTTTGCTATTGTCTAATAAATTTATGGGTAGCGGATTTGGATGGCGCTCGAGTCGTAACATGTATTTAGCACTCGCGCACTTTGCTTCTTGTAGTACTGTGGGTATGTGTAGGTCACGATGTATGTTTTCATTGTTAACAAACCACGGTGCATCTGTTATTGTCCTTAGGGTTTTAGACTGAAATCGTTGCAGTATTTCAATGTTCGATTTACTCGCGGTGCCCCACAGTTCTATACCGTATGACCACACTGGTTTAAGTATCACCTTGTACACAGTTAGTTTAGATTCAAGTGAAAGTTTAGATTTGCCTCCTATCAACTAATGAAGTTGGAGAATTTGAGTCCTAGCTGCTTTCGTTTGCTAAAAATGTGTTTCTTCCAGCTAAGTTTTCTGTCGAGGTGCAACCCCAGATATTTCGCATCATTAGCCTGTGGTAGTGGTCGTCCGTTCAGTGAGACGCCAGGACATGTTTCTGTTCGCAGTGTAAAAGTGACCTGTGTTGATTTAGCTTCATTGGCCTTGACACGCCAGGTCTTGAGCCAGTCTTCGATGTTATTCAATGCTGTTTGCAATTTTTCCGATGCATAAGCTGCTACATCGCTTGAAGCCAGTATTGCTGTGTCATCAGCAAATGTAGCAGTTAAAGTATGTAGTGTATTTGGTATGTCAGCTGTGTAGATTTGATAAAGCACTGGTCCAAGCACGCTGCCTTGAGGAACACAGATTGTATTGGACATAAGTCAGTGATTTCTTGTTGATATCTGATTTGAAAGTATCTTGCAGTAAGGTATGATTGAATTACTTGATAGTATGTTGAAGGTAGCCTAAGTTTAATCTTGTTTAATAGACCTTGATGCCACACCTTATCGAATGCCTGTGTTATATCCAAAAAAGCTGCAGAACAATATTGCTTCTTTTCTAAGGCTTCACGTATTTTTTCTACAATCCTATGTATTTGCTCTATTGTTGCATGTTGTTCACGAAATCCAAATTGGTGTTCTGGAATTATGTCTCTTAATAGTGGTCTCATTCTTTTTAGAAATAGTTTTTCGAAGAGCTTTGGCAGAACTGGTAGCAGGCTTATTGGTCGATAAGATGTGACTGCTTCTGCGGGTTTTCCAGGTTTTAGGATGAGTATCACTTGCGCTACCTTCCACTGCGATGGGAAGAGGCCCATCACTTATAATAATGCAGAAGACTAAAAGCCGTGCTTACACAACTAAAAGTACCATAGTTGCGTTCCACCATTTCTATTTTCGGGTTTTTGTAAACAAACTTCCCTTAACTTTTAATAGCGATATTATCACAGAATACAATTATTTATTATGCATATTTCTTGTGTTTTTTAAAACTATTGACTCAGCTTCGAAGGCAAGTCCACTTTGGTTAATGTTCATATCTGCTTATTGAATGCTCCTAAAATTGAAGCCGCACGCACACGCTAAGAAGGCGTGTCTTTAAAGTTGAGGCTACATAACCTACAAAATTTCAGATTGGCCTGGCAATAACTAATGTGTTCTAGCAGTGGCTACAAGTATTAATTCTGTGATAATGGTCTGCTGTGCATCAGATTGTAGTACAAAGCAAGGTAAGGGAATAGCGTTGTTCAGATTTCCCAAAAATTTGCAACAACGACATTATTGGTCTAAATCACTTATAATAATGCAGAAGACTAAAAGCCGTGCTTACACAACTAAAAGTACCATAGTTGCGTTCCACCATTTCTATTTTCGGGTTTTTGTAAACAAACTTCCCTTAACTTTTAATAGCGATATTATCACAGAATACAATTATTTATTATGCATATTTCTTGTGTTTTTTAAAACTATTGACTCAGCTTCGAAGGCAAGTCCACTTTGGTTAATGTTCATATCTGCTTATTGAATGCTCCTAAAATTGAAGCCGCACGCACACGCTAAGAAGGCGTGTCTTTAAAGTTGAGGCTACATAACCTACAAAATTTCAGATTGGCCTGGCAATAACTAATGTGTTCTAGCAGTGGCTACAAGTATTAATTCTGTGATAATGGTCTGCTGTGCATCAGATTGTAGTACAAAGCAAGGTAAGGGAATAGCGTTGTTCAGATTTCCCAAAAATTTGCAACAACGACATTATTGGTCTAAATTTTAAGAATTGGGTTCCGACTAATGCTTCACGGTTACGCCACAAGCTGAAAGGAGTTTCATTCGTAAGTTATTTGTCCTATTATAATCCATAATGTGTGTTACAATTTATAAATTCTAGCAGGAAACCGAAGAAGCAATGGATTCGGGAGTATGTTGTGAACCAAGTAACACACGTTTCTGCAGTGCTCGGTATATTCCTTTTTTAAAATGTCGATGAAAACTAGAGCAGCTTCTTCTGTTAGTGATTGTAGTGTAGACGCTACCAAAATCGCAAAGCAAGTTGTTGCACTTGTATTGCAATCCAATGACTTTAAAGTTGTCGTGAATAAAGTAATTTCCGACACGTTGCACGACTTAAAGGCAAGACGTAAAATTAGCAAAGCAAGATGCAGATGTAGACGTTTTGTTTATGTGACATGTGACACTCACAGGTAACACGACACACGAAAACTAATCCTGTTGACAGGTGACAAATCAAACGATTTTTTCAAAAATCTAGGAAAATTTCGATATATTGTTTGTAAGGGTCCTGATATGGAACGCGTATGAATGCTATTCACTGACATGGCAAATAAATATGACTTAACTATTGATAAAAAATAGATTTGATAACATGTAATAACATTTTATGGTCAAAATTTATTTAAAAACAATTTAAATTCAAACATTTAGTAAATTTATTCAGAAAATGTATAATGGTTACAAAAAGATTATTTCTATATTAAAATAAAGACACTTAAAACATTTTTCCCGCTGCTGTTCATGTAAGTCAGTGATACAGCCTTAGTAACAAAACGTGTAAGTCAGTGATTATATTTGTTTGCTGCTTTTCCTTGACAACGGAACTTAATATTATTATTAAGTTCCTAGGATAATAAAATTAGCAAAGCAAGATGCAGATTTAGACGTTTTGTTTATAATTGCAAGTGTTTATGTGACGTGTGACACTCACAGGTAACACGACTCACGAATATTAATCCTGGTGTCAGGTGAAAAACCAAACGATTTCTTTCAATAATCTAGAAAAATTTTGATAAGCAGCGGGAAAAATATAATAAGATAACTAGGAATGTATCGCCTATTAATATTTTCGGCAGGCCTACCTCAAATGTTAATAGCTATTAAAAGAAGCTTATGAAGCACGTACTCTGCACTCCTTTCCACACCACCATGAAGTAGAGTTGACGGCACGTTTTTTTTATGTGGTATCCCCAGGACACCTATTCCACATGTCACAAAGAAAGTTGTTGTCGCTGCTGTTAAAAATTGACTCCAGAACTGTGTTGAAGTGGTAATGTATCACTTAAAATCTTATACTTTTGTTTCAAAGTGCCAATTACACGCTCCACGTGAATTCCCACATTGAAATTGCATATACACTATAGTTTTTTTATCTCGTTACAGCACATATTACGTGCAACAGTTTTTCATGAGTGTTTGAAATTTTGATAACATTTGAAATAAACGAATTTCATAGTTGCCGCAGTGGCATCTATGAAATTAGTTTATTTCAAACGTTACCAACATTTTAAACACATGAAAAAGCGATGCACGTAATATGTGCTGTAACGAGATAAAAAAATCACAATGTATATATTTATTTTTATAATGAATAATCATTACATTTTGACTGCTACTACTTGGCACTCACTCCAGTGACTCCTGTAATAAAATAATTTGTTATTAGGTAATTTAATACTAATTTTTTAATACTTACTACCACTAATTCTTCTTCCACTACCAATAACTCCTCTTCCACTACAGTAGAATTGTTCTGCAAATTTTGAACAACATGGCAAATTAGTTGTTATAGATGTGATAGTTCTCCACAGGAGATAAGATTGAGATGACAAATTGCAATAAAATTGGGAATTAATTAAATTGCTCAATTTATTTAAAATAGTGATATTTAATAAAACATATTATTTTTAATATTAAGAACTAAAGTAAATACTTACAATTAAGAAATGTTTTAAAATACTTTGTAAATGCGATGAAATTAATTAGTTTTGAAAACTAAAAAATTTTAATACGAGTTTGGTTGAAATGTTTGTTTGAACATTTACTAGAAAAGTTCGGTTAAAAAAAAGTATGGTTCACACAGCCCTACATACAGGGTGCTCAAAGTTAAAGCTACGATTTCGACTATATTAGCATTTGTAGTACTGTTCACGTAGATTACGATGGCAAAAACAGAAAAACAATTGAGCATTAAACTTTGAGTTATTCGCAAAATTAACATTTTTTGAAATGGAACAACTTATTCCATAGGTGTATTTACAATAAGTAATTTTTAATTTTTGTGAATAATTTGAAAATCTGATAATCAATTGTTTTTCTGTTTTCGCCATTGTGATCTATAGGGCATTCAGTAAACACAAAAACAGTTTAATTTTTTTTGCTAGATGCTAGATAAATGTCACACCCTTAACCTATTTGTTCTAGTAACTTTTTGTAAGTACATTCGAAGACAAAGATGCATTTTGGAAGTACACTCATGAACTTTTGGAAATCAAAGGCCACTCACTTTGTATTTTTATGTTTACTGAACAGACTATACGTGAGTTATACTACAGATTTGCTAATTTAATCGAAATATTGATAGTAAAAAATAATTTATTATAACCAACTATTTAATCAAATTTACACTAATTATTTAATCTTACCGCTTGCTTCTTTTTTTTTGGCTCTCTGACGAGCCAAAGCTTTTGCTCGATTGGCAGCTATCTGCTGCCCCATGTCAACTACCTTCCTCAAAGAAAATTCTCTGGTATTCCCACACCCCTCGCAATATTTTTGGAAATCTAAATTGAAAAAGGGAGTAGTCAAATTAATTCCGCAAGAAGTCAAACTTTTGAATTTTCTTTCTTTAATTAGGATAGTCGATTACTTAGTGAATAATCAAAATGACGAATGATCATATTTTTAAAGATGGATGCCTAACAGTAAATTGTAATACATACCACAGATCAGAAAATTGCACTCGCAACAACGTATCACGGTGCAGGTACGGATGTCGTATTGCCCCACCGGAAAATGTAATTTGCAGGAGGGACATATCTCTAAAAAGAAAATTTGTAATTTAACTAATCAAGTTTACTTTCAAACATAAAGGTTCCGTAACTTTGTCCAAAATGCGCTTACAGACAAGAGGTAAATAACAAATTAAAACTCACGCAACTGAAGAATTCTGCGACTATGAATCCTTACTCCACACTCACAACAAAATCTATTAGGATTTTATAAACAAATAAAGAGTATTTTTAATAAATATTATACACCAAGTGAATTAAGGTTTTTGTTTGATGAACCATTTGTTTAAGCCAATCAGGTATTTTTTTGTAAAAAAAGTAGGTAATAAAATGGACATTTTACTTACCATGTTGATTCACACACCACTAAGAACAACGCAAAATGAATAACTACAAAGGCCACGGGTGACTGTTGAATGACAATGCTAACTAGCAATTACTGAATTTTCAGTTCCGTTTTATCAAGAAAACTGTAGACGGTTCTAAAATTTCCCCGTAGGCCAGTACCTTGCTGGACAAATGAGTATCGTAAATGTATGTTTTGGCAGGACAATTGGACTGGACAATAAATTCTGCAAGTAATGACGGCTAGAATACCAGAATTTAAGGAAGAGATCGAAGACCTGATGCTGTAAGTAAAACCGCATGTCAACACATTGCAAATAACGGTTATGCGGGGAAGGAACTTTGTGTCGGATCCCTTTATTAAGGGCAACCGCCTCCGTAATCTGTGAGAAGCTTAAATAAACCGTCTTAAAATAAATATACAACTACATAGTAAATAAAAAGAGAGAAAGATGAATGGTTCCCGACACCGAAAGGTAAAAGATGCTACGAAATAAAAATATGAAGGAACTTTTTAATTTAAAAACAATATTTTAACAAACACTTGAAATAAGTAACCGAATAATAGAACACTGCAGTTTAAATTGAAACTAAATGAATTAATAACAGATTCATCCATTTTCAAGTAAGGTCTATTCTATAATGTATAATGGTTATTTATATTTATACAGTACAGTAAACATTGCGCTTCCATACTTTGACCAAAATTATTTAACAAGATATTTTTGTCAGCTACAAGGAAAAATTGCATGTTCAACACATTGGAAAATTCCACGTAAAACTTTTACATTTGCTGGAAAACTCTCACTTTTCTTAACTTGTAGAACAATCTGCTATTAATTCACTAGCGATTTAAGATGAAAATTAACTCGCTAGCATATAAACATTATAAACAGTTACTTATGGTTGCTATTATAGAGATAATAATAATAATGCCAGTTTAAAATGTATTATGTATGGATGTATAATCGATAACCTCGTTTTACCTTGCGGTGTAGAGGCTGGTGCTTTATGTGCTTGCATCTGGCGGTACAATGCTCAACTTGCCCCGGATTCGGGATACAAAGTTGAACCGCGCCTTTTAATGCTTGCACAGCACCCATTGTGTGAGGTGTCTGTGTGTATTATGTTGACCTTGTTACTCTATCTCTTAGGTCTGTGGTTCTGAGTAGAGCACAGTTAACCCGGGAGTGGTCGCGCTATGGTCGATTCAACCGCACATTTTAACAAATTGCTGTAGCTTTCTAATGCAGCTCCTTTGCGACTTGAACTTTTAAAAATTCACCTAAAATGCAGTTTTGCTATTTTTAGTGACATTTCAGCACATTTAAAAACAATTTAAAACCGTTTTTTTGGTTAATGCGATTGATCTAACGTAACTCAATTATTTTTTCATTTATCTGGTATTATAAATTAATGTTACGCTGTAAAATCGTTTATTATGCTTTCCTAATAAAGTGCAAGAGAAATGTTATAGTTATTATCGATATAAGGCCGTTAGTAGGCATCTAACAAACGAGGATAAATTTGTGGCCGATGCCGTCAGGCCGATGCTAATGAGTTTATCTGAGCCATGGTCATGGCTGTTATGAGGAACTTTTCAGTCAGGTTGACAGTTCTGTTATTAACAAATAACAAGTAGGTGTTATGAAAAAGATTTTTATTAATTTACATACATTCTGTTAAAAAAACTAACTGCAGTTGAACCGACCGGGGCGCGATCACTAACGGAAGTTTAGGACGCGCGACTAAACCCGGGTTAATTTGGTGCCCAACTGTGAATGGTCTCACCGAGCCCGGTTCAAATCGCAAGGCTGCGGAAAATCCGGCCTTCGCGGGATTCGAACCGAGGACTTGCTTAACGCAAGGCGAGCGCTTACCCATCTGCGCTACTTGGCTTCTTGTGTTTAAAATGACAAAGAAATAATAATTAATCAGTTATTTAACAATATCAGTAACGGCGTAACTGGAGACTTGAGTTACCGCATTTATATTTTTATGACGCTCAACGCCTCAACGGCTTAAATCTGAAAAGAAACAGATTGCAGGCAGCTGAAAATTATTTCGCTGGAGCAAATAATTCTCACATATAATCTCATAAGAGCATTAATTCTTTCCGGAATTTTTTTTTGACTGCGTTCCAACAACGTCGTATTAATTAGGACGCCTTTCAGGGGCGAGCGTTTCCTTTCCAAAGACTTTACATTTGAAAATATATTTTTTGGAACTGTTCCTTATTGCCAATCTCTAGCGTGCTTTTAAAGCTTTATTTAGTGCAACAAAAGTTATTAAATTCGTCATACATTTTAAATGCGGCATATGCCGCGGGTTTCAGCTAGTAGTGTAATAACTAACCAACTCATCGTCAAAGCTGCACTGACAGACAAAGACAAGACAAAGTGCACCAATACATAGAAACATGCCCCAAAGTCACTGAACATTGTTTTAACCGAATTAAAAGTGAATTATTTCATTTTGATCTTCAAACAGAAATAAATTTACTTACTATTTTATCATAGTTTTTTTTATACATATTTGAAAGTTTCATACTGAAAATATAAAAAAAACAAGTGTTCATAGAAGTTTATGACATATTTTACAGCTTATTCAAAATGTTAGAAAAGGTCATAATCAAGTTTTTTACACTTACTTCTTTAGCTACACAGAAATTTCAAAAATTGACAATGAAGTAAATAAATTAGATTTTTTTTAAATTTCAAATTCTGCAATTAATTCTATAAAAATTTGGTTCAATTTTAATGTAGAAAATAACTGGTGATAGGTACAGTATTATTAAGCTATTTTGGATGTTGTGTTAAATGCTGCCGTTTATTAGAAAATCTCATATTTTTAAAATGATAAATATAACTCACATATCAAGCCCAATTGGTTCTGGCGATTCTCATTGGTGGGACATTGCTGGCACTCTAGAAAGTGAATTAGGAACAGGAAAAATATGGAACGGTGTACATCACGTGGAGGAGATGGAACTCTATCCGATTACACCGGTTTGGGGTCTCTACTTCAAATGACAGTGTCTTGGTGTCACCGCAGGACCTTGATTGCTTCTCATTGCTGGCTCTTTAGAAGGTGAGTTAAGGGCAGGCAAAATATATAAAGGGTGGAGCATATAGAGGAAATGAAACTGTCGGACGACACTGGTTTGGAGTCTCTACATTGTATGACAGTGTCACCGCAGGGCCTGGACCAATTTGTATTGCTGGGGCATTGCTGCCGCTCTAGAAGGTGAGTGATGGGCGAGCAAAGTATGGGAAAAGGTGGATCACATAGAAGAAATAAAACTATCCGATGGCACCAATTTGGAGTCCCTACATTGTACGACAGAACGACAGTGTTACCGTAGGATATAGACCAATTCGCATTGTTGGCTCTCACGACAGCATCACTATATGATCTGAATCGATTCAGGGTGAAACATGTAGAGGAAATTAAACTATCCGATGACACTGATTTGAAGTCTCTACATTATGTGACAGCATCACCGTATGACCTGGACTGATTCTCATTGATCGGGCGTTTACTGGCTTTACAGAAGGTGGATTAAGGGTAAACAAAATATGGGAAAGAAGGATCACATAGAGAAGATGGAACTCTATTCAACGACGTCAGCTTTGAATTTACATCATACAAAATTCACCGTAGGACCTTGAGCCATTCCTATTGCTGGGGCATAGCTGGCTCCCTAGAGATCAAATACAGTTCATGCATTCAGATTTCTTCCGAAATATGATAAAACGTAATTTATTTATTGTAAATTTCATTTATTTATTTGTATGTAGATACTCAAAACTGATTTGCACCAACTGTCTTATTGCTAACTTAACATAGAAATATAATAACGGAAAAAAATAAAGCATTTTTTTTATATTTCTTAAAAACTATTGATCTGATTAAAAATGGCCTTAAATTCTCTTGAGAATTTATTAAGGAACTGCTGATATTATTTCTGTTCTAATCTATGAAGCAGGCGTGCCAATTGTGAGTTAAAAGTCGATTTTTAGGGAAGCCATTGAGGCCGCCATTTTGTTGGTCATAAGAACGTTAAAAACAAAATGCGGTTGGCCGCAAAATTGGCGGGATTTACATGCAAGGCTACATCATTTGTTTGACCTTAAAACCGTTACCATGCAAAAAAGCAAAAGAAAATACATACTTCCGCCATGTCTTCGGGGTTGACCTCCGGGAGGGGATCCGCCCAGTCGACAAAGACGTTGAAGCCCCATAGCTGCACCCCGGAGTTGAGCTGCCTTCTGGCGGTGGCGGCGGCTTTGTGATCGCTAAACTCCACAAACACGTAGCCCCTGTTGAAATTCTCTTTGTCGTTTTCGCCCGGGGGGTACATGATGATGTCGACGATGCCCCCTACGTACACTTCCAGTTCGTTCCACAAGTCCACCTTCGACCTGTCCTGGGGCAGGCCGCCCACGAAGAGGCGGCAGTTGTCCACGGACTTGTAGACGCCGATGCGTCGTCTCGGGCAGATGGGGTGGTTGTCCAGCAGTTCGATCGCGCGTTTGGCGTCCAGGGGGTTGGTGTAGGTGACGAACGCGTAGCCGCGGTTCAGGCCCGAGAAATCCAACATGAGCCGCAGCTGGTAGATGCGGCCGCAACTCTCGAAAAGGGATACCAGCTGGTCCTCGAAGATGTGGCGCGGGATATTCCCCACGAAGATTTCGCACCCTTGCGGTCGAGGTTTTTTCCAACCGGGCGGCGGCCCGAAGACGCGTTGGCCGTTGGTCTGCACCAGGGGATAGCCGGTCTCATCCATGAGCTTCACCAACTTTAGGTTGCGCTGCTCTTCTACGGTCATTTTGTCACGATTTCTTGAGCGGAAATCCATTTTCACTAAGACTTTTTCAAATGGAAAACTTGGAAACACCAGCACACGCGAAGTGGTTACAATGGTTTCGTTCGTTCGTCGAATCAGTTAGATCTTAAACTGATTTCTGGAAGAACTTGATTGGCGATTGATCTCGCGGAGTGAGGGAGCTTACACGTGACGTCGACGTTTTTAATGCCATCTGCAATTTTGAATTTATTCATCCAATTCGAAAATGCACCCTAGCTGATAATTATAGGGGTAAATTCAGTTTTTCTCACATTACAATTTGGGGTACAAAACAGAAATTTGGTTTTAGTTCGGTCGAACTGGGCCAAAATATGGCAAACAAATAATTTATTAAATTCAAAATTTAAAATTTAAATTTTGAATTTTCTTTTAATCAAACAGAAGGATCGGCTTCCTGCGGTATTTGCAGGATTTCTGTTGATGCCTAAAGATTTATAAAGTGCAAAGTTTCATTAAAGTCTGCACATTTTCAGAAAACGATCGTAACCGCTGCTCTTTGGCTCAGCAGCGCGCGTTTGATTTTGTTATAGGAGGTACAACTGTTTACCAAATTTATGTTGAATAACTGAAATGACGAAAAGTTCCATAATCACAAATGGACATTTGCTTGGGGAGGCACTAACATTAATCTAGATGATTTAATGGGGCGAATTTTTGGAATAGCCATTAATTAAAATCTGGTGTGATACACTCACACAACTTCATTTTACAGTGATCTTATAAGTAATTAGCCAAAAATTTGATTTTTAATTTTTAAGCATTTGTCAAAAATTTAAAAAAATTACAACTTCTACAAAAACGGTATAAAATCGAGCGTTAGTTAAAAAGACAAATTTTCTCTAAAATTTTGAGCTGAATTCAAAAATGTAATAATATACCGGGCGTTCTATTTAAAATAGGGGTTAATAATAAAAATAGAAAAAAAACAAAGAAAACCGATTTTAAAGGTATTCAACTGGAAAATCACCTTTCTCACATCAATACACATTAAAAATATAATAAAAATGAAAAGTTTGAAAAAAATTGTTAGAGCCGTTTTTGAAAAAATCGAAAAAACTGAAAAATCAGAGTAAACACCTACTTCTGGGTATGCGATTTTCTTTAAAAGCTTGCTGTCTCATCTGCATAGCACACTAAACTTATACAGTGTCCGCCAAAAAGTCGGCATAATATGGGAAATTTTTTTATTTTTGATTTTTTTAAAAAACTTTTTGCTTCAATAATTTATGCTTGTATAAAAACCTATTTAGCCCCTATCATATATACCGAGTGATTTTTGCTTATTTAGAAAATAGCGTTTTTCGAAATTGTCAAAATCCAAAAAGTGCTTTTTTTTCGAAAATTAAGCAATATTTTAATGAGATTTTTTAAGTGTGTTATTTTTAGCTTACTAATCAATCTCAAGGCCAGAAAACCCGTAATTTTTTTTAACTTTAGCTAAAAATTAATTTTTAAATTTTTTAAATATTTTTCAAAATTTCACATACAAAGACTTAATATTAAAGTTAATTTTTTTTATGTGAACGCTTTAAAGAATTATAATTGGTGAATATAATATAAAATGTTAATTACTTTTTTAGATTTTTTATTATTTACCGAAAAGTAGTATGTTGGCATAAGTTTTACGTTTTCTATGCAAGGCGCTTTTTAGGAGAAATATTTTTCAATTCTAATTAATATCGATTTAAATGACTACAACAAACTCTAATCTAGCTCTGTTAAAGGATTGCTGTTACAAAAATCCTGTAAATGTTCTTTTATAGTTGTCTGAATGAGAAAATTGTTTCGAACATGTAATTGGATAAAAAAATCAGAATTTTTGTAACAGTAATTCATTAACAGGGTTAGATTAGAGTTTCTTAAAGCAATTTAAATAGATATTAATTAGAATTGAAAAATATTTCTCCTAAAAAGCGCCTTGCATAGAAAACGTAAAAATTATGCCAACATACTACTTTTCGGTAAATAATAAAAAATCTAAAAAAGTAATTAACATTTTATATTATATTTACCAATTATAATTCTTTCAAGTGTTCACATAATAAATTTGAACTTTAATATTAAGTCTTTGTATGTGAAATTTTGAAAAATATTTTAAAAAATTTATTTTTAGCGTAAGTTAAAAAAAATTACTGGTTTTCTGGCCTTGAGATTGTTTAGTTAGCTAAAAATAACACACTCTAAAAAATCTCATTGAAATATCACTTAATTTTAGAAAAATAGCATTTTTTCGATTTTGACAATTTCGAAAAACTCCATTTTCTAAACAAGTAAAAATCACTCGGTATATATAATAGGAGTTAAATAGGTTTTTAGACAAGCACAAATTATTTTTGACGTAAAAAGTGTTTTTGAAAAATCAAAAATAAATTTTTTCCCATATTATGCCGACTTTTTAGTGGACACTGTATATGAAGTTTCAACGCCATACCTCTTTTCGTTTTTGAGATATTCTGTTTACAGACACACAGCTAGACCAATGAACAAAAACATGTTTTTTGGGTTCAGGGGACTGTAAAACGTGAAGATCTGTTGAAAACTCAATTTCGAATTTTTGGGGTAAATCCAATACTTCCTTTATCATAAAAGGAAGTAAAAAGAGACTGTGACAGTTGAACAATGGTGCTATAAAATGAACGTCTAATGTGGATGTACTATTTGAGAAAAGAAACCATATGCAGTAAGACCACACCTGAAACCCAACAAAAACTCTGTAATGGCAGATATCAATTACCTTTCAATACACAACCCAAGAAAAGAAGGATATAGAAAATCGACGAGAATATGGGATCAAGAACCGGAGGGGGCTTCAGAGTTTTGATTGAAGAAGAAGAAACTCAGAATATTTATAAGGTTAGTTAGGTGTCTATAGATAGCAAAGGAAGTAAACAGACGGTATTGGTAATCTTGAAGAAAATATATATATATAAAGTTTTTTTTCCCTTTTCTTCTTACTGGTGTATACCCTTTAGTCCTAAAGACGTTGACTTGTCTACATGCGATTAAAAATTGTATTGTAAGTCAACTACTTATTACAACTTTTTTTAGGTAAAAACCAAATAATTTTTTAAGAGCTATCCAAACATTGGAGTTGCAAATAATGAAATTAAACAAAACATAAAATTCTATGGCATTTGTTATGATTACTCGCCAACTTTTCAAATCTGGTTTTAATCTGAGCTATTTCTAGAAAGATGATTAGCGATTACCCCCGCAGGATGTCAGGAGCTCCCGAGGGATGTCAGTGATTCTAATGCCACGCGGTAATTTGAATTTATTTATGCAAATCGAAAATGTTAGTGGAAAATTAGGTTTTTCCGAGGTTACAATTGTAATATTCCACCCTTCTCGTAAGGGTATATTAAATTTAGCCGCGGGATAACTTACTGTCGGAGAGGGTTCGGTACACTCGAGTATAAATAAATACAGCAAGAACGATATGTTAGTAATAAATCAATATAATGTTTTTAACTGTGTTATACATAATACGAACTGAATTGTATATCATAAAATACGAAAGTTGCAAATACTATCGATTTGACGTTGAAATTGTTGGCGGTGTAGGCAGCCCACAAGTTGCCTCTGCGGAGGAGGTCACGAGCTTTGGAAATGTCGCTCCTCGGGCGGACAGCGAGTGGTACCTTCTGCGCCGATTTGCGAGAGTTCTCCGCTCGAAGCCGATCGATGTCGAAAATCCCAACAGTTTTGTTTGCAGGCACTTTCCTTCTGCAGATTTTACGAATTAAAATATATAGCGAGCTTTACCTGGAGAATGTTTGTGCGTTTAGTGTTTAATGTGCGATGCCTTCCTGGAAGTTGGGGTTCCCTCCGGACGGACTCAGCATACAAACGGTAGCTCGCAATTTCCAGGTGCGTAAATAGTTTTTCGTCTCTCGCAGGTAGAACGGAGCGCCTTATCGGAAGGTCCGGCTGGTGAGATAGTGCGCTATCGGTTCCAGGCCGTTGCTTCGACTTTGTTTACGCTTGATATGACCTTTGGACGGGGAACTCTGCCTTCAGGCTTTGCGGGTCGGGCGGTGGCTTCCGGCAAAGTAATACGCTGTGAATCACACAAAATTAATCTTCGCGGAAATCGGACGATTTGTTGGCCTTTTGTGCACAGCGAATAAACAGGATTTCGCAGTCAATGAGGGCACGGGAACGTTCGGGTATGGAGATTATAAAATATTCCAAGATCCCAACAACGTGTGCTGGATCTTGTAATATTTCGGATTCAAACGCTACACTACTAACCAGAATTTACCGACATGATAAAGTAGCGTTTATTACGGGTTATTTATAGCGGGTGTGAATTATTTTAATCTTGCAAACAGTTCGTAACGACACGATGGCGGTAGGAAATCCAGTCAGATTAGATAACGGATCAGGTCAGGTATCTTCTTATCGGATGAAGATCGGTCAGAGAGAGCGGTAGCTGGACGGTTTTCGTATATATAGTATCGGGGCCCCTTATCTGCTGCTTGCGGTGGCGATTAGAATAGGAGGGAAGATTCGCTTGCCTTATCGTAACTTGCGGCATCGGATGTCGATCGGCTTATCATCGGTTGGATCCGTAACGTTTAAAAAGCGCGCTGAATTCAATTCAGATGCTTTTTGAGCATTACTAAGATTTAATCTCAGGGCGAAACGTTACACAATTAGATATAAAAATGACATTTAGTTTTACTTCAATCGAACTGAGTCGAACCAGTACAAAATGCATTTAAAATTTAACATTCAAAATTTGATTTTTTTTCCTGATCAAACAGCAGGAACTGCTTCCTGTGGTATCTGTAGCGCTTCTGTTGATCCCTTAAGATGTATAAAGCACGAAGTTTTATTAAACTCGGTCTCTTTTAAGAAAACGAACATAACGGCCGCTTTTTAACTCAGCGGCGCGCGTTTGATTTTATTACAGGGGTAAAATTTTTATCAAATTTAGGTTTAACAACTGAAATGAAAAACTTGCGTTTCTCATTGTTTCACGTCTGAAAATGCGATTAGTAGAAAAAAGAATTTCTTTTGAGAATTAGCCACTAATAATAATCTAATTGGTTTAACAGGGCGAATCTTTGGCATAGTAATTAATTAAAATGGGACTTCGATTCCTTACAGTTAAGAGATTCCCCTTTCAGAAATTCAGAATATGCTCAAAGATGCGATAGTTTCTATCAGACAAATATCCTACTTTAGATTGTAGCGTTTGTAATAAATTGCTCTAGGCGCTACAAAATTAATATCTAAGTGTGTATGTCTTTGAGAAACGAACCCTAGACAGTAAGACTATACGTGAAACACTACTAAAGTTCAGTAATGGCAGCACTAACACCATTTTTGTATATGACAAAACCAAATTCAAACTCGAAAATTGGAGAAGAAATATAAAACTTCATGAGAGGAACAAATGAACCGAATGAATATTGGAAGATTCCAACACCTTATTACATTTGCTACACACGGGAATTTATTCGCACGTAAAAAAAAATTATAAATACTTCACAGCAGGGTGGTACAGGAATCGTCTAGTCGTGTAGCAAACGTTTGCCAAGCTAGGTCCTGAGCAGGATGGGGTGGGTTGTCCGGAAGCGCCACTGGTTTGAGACGGTCCAAACCAGAAAACCTACAGGTGGCCGTGTAAATTCCTAAACCACTAGCTGTTTCACAAAAAAAAAATAATAAAAGACAGAAAACACCAAGACTCGAAATAACCTAGTTATTTATTTACAGTTTGTACACATTCAAAATTCTGTGTCATACTTGAAAAAAGCAACACAATTCTGAGATAATAGTATGTAAATGGAATAGTTTGTAAATGTAATCTTAGTGGTATGTTATGTACAAGATTTTATATTAATAAAGTCGAAAATGTAACTACGATAATCGCAATTCGTTCGAGTACCCGTGTATCAACTACGATAGTGACTTAAATATATTTAAAAAAAACAGCGATACCGGAATGCGGGAGAATAGCAAGTTCTAAATCGCTTGATTAATTAAGTAAATAATCTATCTAGTCGCGAACGTCTTCGAATTGGTACCATTTCGCCTAGGGGAGTGCTAATACACATAAAATGCTGTATTTACGGTGCTCATATTATGTTAAGTGTCAAATTGATGCTCCCGGAGACCTCGCCATAGTTTAAATTTTCGAACATCGACAAGTACTTGAAACTTGAACGCGACTAAAGCAGTACTACCAACGTAAAGATATTAAATGCGAAGAATGACATTATTCTATTCCACAAAAGTAATTGCACGTGATGTACAAAGAACTTATACAATATTCCGCATGTAAAACGGCATGAATTTCGCTAGCATATACCTAGGTAAGTACAATACATAAAGTAAAGATCATAGTGCCATAACGAACGATATTTTCAGTTCAATAACCACCAAAAGGTAGATAACACTAGGTGTTGTAGATACCTGGATTGTGCACAGAAGGGCCGCTACATCAACAGCTATGGGGGATAGCTATTAAGATGTCCACCAGCTTGAATAACCTCCAAAGAGTCAGGCCTTTATCTAACTTTGCGGGTGAGAAGCGTAGTCGAGTGCAGTCACCATGCGGAGAAGCCTTGCATGCGAACTACCACAAGTACTGAGGGGCTCGGACTGGAATGGGATCGTTGCTCCAGGTGCCTTAGCCAAGTAACATCAATGCCACAGGCATATTAGATCCCGAAAAATAGGAAAACGATACAGCAAACTAGGACGAGGAGGCCTAAATACGAGACGTTATCGAAAAATGTTCAACGGCAACCATAAATTAACATACCAGAGTTGTAATGTGGCCTCGAGTAAGTAAATTGCAGAAATATATATTTATCCCAATACAATCGGATTCATTTTAGCAATATAACACCCATTTCCTATTTCTGGATGGCAGATTCCTCAAAGAAAAATGGAAACTACGTAATCCACTTAAGTGAAAATTTCCAAAGATCACATGCAGCTCCAAAAAGGAAAACTTAAAAAAATGGTCGCCGGAAATCGTACTATCAAAACAATTTTCAAAACTGTTACTAAAAATTCCCTAAAAATCAAGGATTTTTCAAGTCCCAAAAATTGCAAAAATGAGTATGCAACCAAAGCTACACCTAACGTATGCAGGTAAATCTAACTATATGAATGTATTTAAGCTAAGAAATTATCCAAACAATCCTTAACTGTATCTAAATGTAAAATTACACGTAACAGACTCTCCCCTCACTTAAAAATAGGTAAATTCCCCGAATTTACCGACGTAGAACCTATGCCTGCACCATAATGAAGCTTCGAAATTTTACAGGTATCACGATGATATCCAACAAACCCCAAACACAAAAGAAAGATCACCACGTACAACTACGGCAGTACCAAATAATTTAGAAAAGGATAAGCAGCCTAAAAGAATCGCAAAATAGAAGTCGAAAGGAAAAAGGGAAATTACAAAGGAATGTTAAAGATAGAACTCAGAAAAAGGACCGTGGTTTAGCAAAAGAGTCGGCTCATGAATCCAACAAAAGTTGACACTACAAAAGCGCAAAAGAAACCGTCCTCAATCACCAATCACGTCCAAAAAAAAACAAAACGTAAACCAGGAACGAGATTCGCTTGTGAAACAAGAATCCGCATGCGCGAAAGGATACCACAACATAAATAAACACAAAACGTACAGCTGAAGGCAACCCGACAACATCAGCTACACATCGAAAACCTCAAAGGGGTATCCAAAATAAATTTCAACAATCTAAGCTCGAACCCACACAAATAAAAAGAACAACAGCAAAACCAACGAACAGAAGGAAGGGATAAATAGCTCTTACAATGAATGCCGCTCCGAAAAGGACACCAGAACATCCGTCGCTGCTGGGTGTAAAAGGCGCGCCGGTGGATGAACTGATCCAAGCCCAATTCGAGACAACGTCCACTGGAAAAACTATCTAACAAGAAGAAGAAAAACCAAACAGAATAACAGGAAAGGGGAATGGGATCAAAAGCTCCAGAAAAGAATAGGGGACAACACAGAAGAAGGATGAGAAAGGATTAGTCCGATGTCACGTCAGTCAGTCGACGTAGGGTGGTATAAAGAAAAGCTAACTGAAAATTTCTAAGTGGGAAATAGCCGAAAAATTTTGAAGTCACCACAGAATACAGGTACCAGGCGCGGGACCCCGTAGAATACACCGCGATCATAGGTAACCATACTCCATGAAGACAGAATAAAAACCCTACACCCTACTAGTCAAGGAAAGTGTGCAGCCCAGGATCGACTACATACTGAAACACCATCCACAGTGACCACATGGCAGAACACCGGAAATGAGACTGCAAAAATGTCTCACTCCTGTATGATGGAACGTCACTGTCCCACAAGGAGGGGGAAAGAACGAGATGATAAAGTTCCCCAACAGCGAGTCCTCCCTTCAAGCAGCCCAACCATCCACCCAAAGGTTCAACAAAAAACCCTTGGTCCCTAAAGCCTAACCTAACATTCAAAATCCTAATGCCAAACTCGAATGCAAAGTCCAATGCTAAGTTTGTCTTCGTTACGACAATCCAACAGAATCTAGTTTTCTTCATCTGGCGGGTGTTGCTTTATGTCTTTGACATGCCATGTGCCGCGAAATGTCCCATCTTCATCTTGAAGCTCGTACGTAACAGGTGATAATTTCCTTCGTACAGTCAAAGGCCCAATAAATTTTGGAGCGAGCTTTGCGGTGAAGTGTTTGGTGGCGTCGGACAACACAAAATTGCGTCGGTAAACTCTGTCGCCCACATTATATGTCACTTCTCTGCGTCGTAGGTCATATCGTTGTTTAGATCTGGCATGAGCATTCAAAAGTCTCTTATGTATATCTTGATGTAGCTTGTCTAACTCTTTAAGTTTATCAGATGTCTCACATTTATCTGTTTCAGCCTTTACACCTGATTTAAAATAATCACCCCTAGGAACATGTTCACGTGCAAAGTTGGCAAAGAATGGAGTCACTTTAGTGACTTCATGAACCGAGCTCCTGATAGCGCAGCCCACTTTAGGCAAAAGTTGTTCCCATTTCTTGTGGTTATCTGCAACATATGAAGCCAACATAGTTTTGATGACACGATTAACTCTTTCTACGAAGTTAGCTTGAGGATGATACGCAGGAGTGTAAATAATTTTCACATGGTAGCTGTCACATAACTGCATAAATTCTCGTGAACGGAACTGCACTCCATTATCGCATACCAAGTACTGAGGACATCCAAAGAATAGAAAAACATTTTCCTCAACTAATCTGGTTACAGCGGCAGCTGTAGCTTGACGGAGTGGAAACAGTAGCACAAACTTGGTAAGTTGGTCTAAAATAACTAAAATGTAACTGTAGCCTCTGGATGATCTAGGTAAGGGACCACAGATATCTACTGCAATCATCTGCCAAGGTTTTGTGACATTCGGACGCTGTCCTATAAGACCAGCTGGATGATTCTGTTCAGGTTTCATGGCAGCGCAGATCTTACACCTTCGAATGTAGTTGGCTACATCGGATCGCATTTTCGGCCAATAGAAGTGATTCTTCAGGCGTTCGTAGGTTTTGATGATGCCTGCATGGCATGCTGTTAATGCGTCATGATGTTCGTGGATGAGTTCTTGACGTTTTTCTTTCGGCACAACTTCTTTCCATGTTTCGTTATTGTCTCTCAATCGCGGGTAGGTACACTTGAGATATTTATAGATTTTATTATCTTCGACTCGCCACTGTGGAAATTGCAATGGTTTTGACATAATTTTTGTTCTCAGATTCCGATACCAATGATCTCGAATGGGTGCTGGTTCTTCGATGGTTAACACCACATAATCCGATCTGGAAACAGGCTTTGACGGCAAAAATTGCTTGAAATTATTGACCGGCTTCTTCCTTGTTTTAGAGCACCGGGTCCGGTCGCCTACCGTGCTCCTCGCTCGTTTCCCGAGCATCTCTTACAAGTGCGGCTGGTTACTCCTACTTGCCCGCATCCATAACAGTACATCCGTTTAGGAGCAGTACACTGCATGACTCGATGTCCTGACTTGGAACAATTCCAACAAGTAAGTGATGCAATAGCAGTTGGGGCTTCTGTAATTTTATTACTAGTCTTCTCTCTGGCTAGGTGGTTCTGGGAAGTGTTTGTTGGAAGCTCCATTTCGCTGAAGTCAATCAGAGGCTTTTCTTCGACTGCACAAATCGGTGGCTTTCCAGCACGCTTGCAGTAAGCTAACTCTGGTTCAAGTAAGTATGAGTTAGGCGTAGGAGGTGCTTTAAAATTAGTCGAAGCTATTTTGGCATCTTCTAAAGCCATACAAGTTTGAGTAAGTTCAGTGATAGTATAAACCGGGTGTAATGCTAATTGCATAGCATAGTACGGCTGTAAGTTCTTCTTAATTATTGCCAATCTTGTAGTTTCAGATGGAAGTTGAGGCAGCCTGCTGAATAAGTTGTCCATGGTTGCTATATAAACAACCACTTTTTCTGATGGGTGTTGTGTGCGGCTTCGAATTTCGTCCCAAAGGCGGATCTAGTAATCGTGAGGGAGAAAGTTTGCTTTCAACTTGCTAATCAAGTCGTCCCAATTGATGATAGTACGCTTCACTGCTCGGTACCATATCAGTGCGTCTCCAGTGAAAATTTCTACTGCTGACTGAAGCAATTGAGCTTTTGGAATTCCACGTGCTTCTCTTAGCTCTTCTACACGCACTAAGAAGCTTGTTAAACTGGACGATTCACCATCATAATGAATGTTCCACTTGCTGATGGGAATAAAGTTGCTGTACACAGATCGAGAACACTCTGGATATATCTTACTTTCAGCGGTAGGTATGTGTAAGTTTCCAGCTTGTCTATCTAAGCTTGTTGTAGGTCTTACAATCTCGCTCAGTTCCATGGACTTCAGTTTTTGCTGTAAGCTGCTGTCGTGATGGGAAACTTCAGCGTTACGCTCTGGCGTTGACTCATGGAAGCTCACTCGACGTTTCGATGGTTCATTTGTGTTGGGAATATCGACATCTCATGATCAATGAGTTGCCCGATGGCAGTTGCATTTTCTTCTGCACCTGTAGTTGCCAAGGATGTGGTAACTGGAAGTAGTAAATTAGGCTCATCTAGAATAGATTGTTGTTGAGACTGAACTGTTGCTTGCTCATGTATAGTTTGTTCGTAGTAACCTAAGTAAGCTTGTTCGATAGCTATAGATAACTGACCTAATTGGGTAGACAGTGTTTGCTGATGCTGTTGTTGCATGTTGTTTTCGACATTAAGTCGACGTAAGCGACCTAAAACATGGTACATTCTTGCCCTAATGCGTTGTACTTCATTATCTTTGTTATTGACATCAAAATGTTCTAATGCCTCTTGCAGTTCGTGAAGTTTTGTAGCACAAATCTTCAGTTCTTCATCAGGCTTGAAATAAATTCCTGTTGTCACGTCTAGCGTTCCTAACTGCTGTCTATGCATAGCGTCTCGCAAAATTGATCTCTTCTCGGTTACGTTCGAACCCACTGGACATCCACGAATTAGCAATTCATACGTTAGCTCGTCCGCCAATAATCTTCCAACATCCATTGTAATTGTCGTAACTAAACAATCCTATACCTATACTAAAAATACTAAACCTTACTAATAAGAGCACAAAAGAAAAACAAAAATAGCCCTTCAGTACTAATAATACTAATACCTACTAATACGTCCAAAAATGTACCTAATCTAAACACAGATTCCTCAATTCTAACAAATTTCCTCAAAATATGCAACAAAATGGCTATAATCCGATAATTACCGATACGACAAGGAACCAATCGATACTAATCAAATACTCTATACTGCACTAAATGCCAAACTACTTAACCAAAGGCTCCACGTCAGAGGCGCCAAATTTATTACATTTGCTACACACGGGAATTTATTCGCACGTAAAAAAAATATAAATACTTCACAGCAGGGTGGTACAGGAATCGTCTAGTCGTGTAGCAAACGTTTGCCAAGCTAGGTCCTGAGCAGGATGGGGTGGGTTGTCCGGAAGCGCCACTGGTTTGAGACGGTCCAAACCAGAAAACCTACAGGTGGCCGTGTAAATTCCTAAACCACTAGCTGTTTCACAAAAAAAAAATAATAAATGACAGCAAACACCAAGACTCGAAATAACCTAGTTATTTATTTACAGTTTGTACACATTCAAAATTCTGTGTCATACTTGAAAAAGGCAACACAATTCTGTGATAATAGTATGTAAATGGAATAGTTTGTAAATGTAATCTTAGTGGTATGTAATGTACAAGATTTTATATTAATAAAGTCGAAAATGTAACTACGATAATCGCAATTCGTTCGAGTACCCGTGTATCAACTACGATAGTGACTTAAATATATTTAAAAAAACAGCGATACCGGAATGCGGGAGAATAGCAAGTTCTAAATCGCTTGATTAATTAAGTAAATAATCTATCTAGTAGCGAACCTCTTCGAATTGGTACCATTTCGCCTAGGGGAGTGCTAATACACATAAAATGCTGTATTTACGGTGCTCATATTATGTTAAGTGTCAAATTGATGCTCCCGGAGACCTCGCCATAGTTTAAATTTTCGAACATCGACAAGTACTTGAAACTTGAATGCGACTAAAGCAGTACTACCAACGTAAAGATATTAAATGCATAGAATGACATTATTCTATTCCACAAAAGTAATTGCACGTGATGTACAAAGAACTTATACAATATTCCGCATGTAAAACGGCATGAATTTCGCTAGCATATACCTAGGTAAGTACAATACATAAAGTAAAGATCATAGTGCCATAACGAACGATATTTTCAGTTCAATAACCACCAAAAGGTAGATAACACTAGGTGTTGTAGATACCTGGATTGTGCACAGAAGGGCCGCTACATCAACAGCTATGGGGGATAGCTATTAAGATGTCCACCAGCTTGAATAACCTCCAAAGAGTCAGGCCTTTATCTAACTTTGCGGGTGAGAAGCGTAGTCGAGTGCAGTCACCATGGGGAGAAGCCTTGCATGCGAACTACCACAAGTGCTGAGGGGCTCGGACTGGAATGGGATCGTTGCTCCAGGTGCCTTAGCCAAGTAACATCAATGCCACAGGCATATTAGATCCCGAAAAATCGGAAAACGATACAGCAAACTAGGACGAGGAGGCCTAAATACGAGACGTTATCGAAAAATGTTCAACGGCAACCATAAATTAACATACCAGAGTTGTAATGTGGCCTCGAGTAAGTAAATTGCAGAAATATATATTTATCCCAATACAATCGGATTCATTTTAGCAATATAACACCCATTTCCTATTTCTGGATGGCAGATTCCTCAAAGAAAAATGGAAACTACGTAATCCACTTAAGTGAAAATTTCCAAAGATCACATGCAGCTCCAAAAAGAAAAACTTAAAAAAATGGTCGCCGGAAATCGTACTATCAAAACAATTTTCAAAACTGTTACTAAAAATTCCCTAAAAATCAAGGATTTTTCAAGTCCCAAAAATTGCAAAAATGAGTATGCAACCAAAGCTACACCTAACGTATGCAGGTAAATCTAACTATATGAATGTATTTAAGCTAAGAAATTATCCAAACAATCCTTAACTGTATCTTAATGTAAAATTACACGTAACAACCTCTACCACAATAATTGACTAGTGTATAATATATTTGTAATAATTTTATACATGTACATTAGACAAATAAAATACAATTATATTTACAATTGTCGTTTTATTATTACACCGTCGTGCACATAAAACCGTTACAGGAACAGCTGTCTAGCTGTCTATATGTCTGCCTGTCTGTCTGTCTGTCTGCCTACCTGTCTGTCTGTCTGTCTGTCTGTCTGTCGGTCTGTCTGTCTGTCTGTCTGTCTGTCTGTCTGTCTGTCTGTCTGTCTGTCTGTCTGTCTGTCTGTCTGTCTGTCTGTCTGTCTGTCTGTCTGTCTGCCTGCCTGCCTGCCTGTCGGTCTGCCTATCTGTCTGTCTACCAAATTTATAGACACTGATAATGGAGGTCATTAATTACATCTGGTGTAAATTTCTCAGACAAAGACCCCATACATTTTAGCAACCTTGTACACTCCCAGATTTTCCCGTCAAAAACACTGATCATAATTTGAATTTTCCGCCAAAACCTAGACAGAATTTGAATTTACCGCCAAAACCTACGCAGAATTTGAATTTTCCGCCAAACCATCGCGCAGACCTCCGCGCAGACTCCCGCGCAGACCTACGCAGAAACCTCAGACAACCGGTTTATTTTTAGCAATCTTGCACATTCCCAGACGATGACTCACATCCGCAGGTCTGGACAGGCCTGACAAAATGTTTTTAAACAAGTTTGAGATTTTCTCTTATACATCTGATTTTTAACCAATCTAGATAAGTTTTTATCCGGCAAAATTCTACTGTCCCTCACCATTGAGTATAGCATCCTTATTAATTAGAGTATTTTTTACTAATATATTGCAGTGATCTAATAGCTTTCACTTGGCTTTATTTTATTTAATTCTTATTCTCTGGGTTTTATTTTAAATTTTGATGTCTTACCTTTTGCGCACAGTCTTTAGCATTGTAATAACCTTAGTTATTCGACTCTAATCGACTATTAAAATCAGATTAAGACATAAACCATGAATACCGGATATAGGACAATTGTATATATTATGTAATTAATAACTGCCTGTATCATGCGTTTAACAACTTTGTTAATAATATTAGTTAATTCAATTTTAGATTAATATTACTGTCTGTCTATATCTTCTATTCGTCAGAAATCTCTGCTACAACTATGCTCGTTGCAACAAAAAAAACTGGACTATTTACAAATACCGTTGTAAGAAATCGAAATTCCAATGATAAAAACTACAGCACCACTCCTTTTAGGAACAATATTTTAAGCTGCTTTTTATTTTTGTAGTTATTGAAAAAATGTAGTTAAAACATATAGTGCTGTGGCGTCGGATTTCGTAACATTCTTAGCCAAGGTGCTAACACAACAACAAAGAAGGTGTTTGTTTTTGCGATATGCGGAAGTTGCCGAATCGGATAAACTGAAAAATGCTGACGATTATTTTATCGCTCCTGTTTTGTATTATAAAAATTCTGCTGTCTAAGACTCCGCTTCCTACCAGAGTTTACTGCTGGAATGTGTATAAGATTGGCTAAAACTACATCAAACTTTTAACCTGGAAGAGTATTTTTTACATATATATATATATTGCTGTTCGATATTTGACAAGGTCCGGTTTACAAGTTTTCTGTCTGTCTGTCAGCAGTGCTTTCAAACCTATCGAATCTAAAATTTGGGTCTTACGTAAAAGAAAACAATATGCAATTAAATGGTACTGTTACTAATATCCAAAATTTGTAACTCAGTTTACACTCCGAACTGTAACCTGTAAATCTCTACAGCATAATAATATTTCTTTAGAAACTTGCTAATTACTAAAGTGAGAGGGTGCTGTACATAAATCCAAGCGAAATAAATAACTATCAGCTCAATTTCGAGACTGTGTGTATTTCATAAAGTACGGGAAAAAACACATAATATTTACTTTGCTTACAAACAATATTGAGGATTTCTCTCAATGTCTCCAACACTTTTGTATTATGTTAAAAACTGTTTACTAACTGACTGTTAATAACTATCAAAATATGCGAGAGACTATCAACTACCAGATCCCAGTCACTGGTTTCAACGTTTTTAACAAATAAAACACAGGATATTTCATAAATGTCTTTATTATATACATCATATGGTATTTTTAAAATATTTGTTCACTCTACAGTTAACCCTATTTCTAATCGTCTTTAGCATAGCAGGCGCCTCTTCAAAGTAGTCACAAACACTTTTAGTTTTCATTACGTCTATGCACATTTGTAACATCCTTTGGTCGTCATTATCAAACAGTAGTACGTCGGAATCGTAGCGGAATTTATTAAAATGTATTTTACCACTAATATGCGCTTGAATAATCTTATGTGATGAATCGTAGATTTTGTTATCGACCTCAATCCATACGTGAAATGTAGGTCTTGCACCGTCATAAGCCATAGTACCCCATTTCAGTTCTGGTTTTAAAGGTTTGAATTTTAGTAGTTGTTCGAATAACATCAAACTTGCCGGTAAACACACGCCGTACATATTTTCACTTATGAACTCTTGGGATATAACATCACAAATCAGACCTTGTATAGACACCATGATGACGATACTGAGACATATTTGGTTGAATTTCGATATATACTATTAGACTACAATGGCTTCATACAATTAATCCGGTTTATTTTTTTAGCAACCTTGCACGTTTCTCAAACAAAGACAGCATTCAATTTAGCGGTTGTGAGGATTTTTTCTCAAACAATGGGTTCCATTGTTCAATTTTTAACAGCTTTGCACATTTCTCAAACATGTCTGGACAAGTCTCAAGCTTCAGACAATAACATCCTGTTTATCTGATAATGGCGGTTAGCAAAAATTCTCCCAGACAACAAAGACCTCATTGTTCAATTATCGTGCAGATTTCTCAAACAATGGCTTTCATTGTTGAATTTTTACCAGCTTTGCACATTTTAATCTCCAGACAACAATGGCTTCATTGTCCAATGTCGTGCAGATTTCTCAAACAATGGATGTCATTGTTCTATTTACTGATAACAACATCCTGCAAGAATGGACATGTCTGTCAGACGATGAGTCACATCCTGTCGAGCCTGGCTAAGCGTAGAAATCTTGTAAAAATTTCAAAATTTGACATTTAGCCCAAAAATTCCCGGAAGTGGCACGTGACCTAGGTGAGGCCAATGACCTTGGCCCCGGCTAGGCCAATGACCTTGACCCCGGCTAGACCCACGACCTCGCCCGTGACCTTCGGGTGACATGCAAAGTGAGGCAGAACCCCTCTAGGTACACTACTCCCAGACAATCTTTCTTGAAGCATTGTCGATCTTAAATAATTTTTAATGATTTTTAACTTTGAAAAAGATCGCTTGCCAGAAGCTACAGATACAGGCAATGTCAGAAGAATTCTTAGTGAAATGTTTACGTTTGGAAGGGTGGAGATTAAATTGTTTTCAAATATATATTGTAAAATACTTAAGGGGTCAGTATCATTAAGTAATGAAAACAACTTTAACGCTTTAATTTCATTAAACAAATCATTGGAGTCTATATCCTTATTATCCTGATCTGTCAGTCGTTCTTCAAGGACAGTACAAAGTTTTAAAAGATTGCTGTCACTTAATTTGAATATGTCGCTAAAAAATCCGAAAATATTATCATACTCATTTAATAAGTCAAATCGGTTTTTTGGAGAGCTTAAAGTTTGATCTATAATTTTTAAGAAAAAACTAATTTTAAAGGCGGTTTTTGGATCATGAGGGGTCTCATCTCGGTGTTCATAGTCAAACAGTTTTGGTTTAAATTTCCTCCTGATCGTTGGTAACGGTGGAAAGTCTTCTTCAATTTCGAGAGAGAGAGTGCTACTTCTTTCGCTTGTACAAGAATTTCTTGAAATGATTGGTCCGATCTATATTGCTGGAAGTGATCAACTAAATTTTTTAGGTAGGTTTGGCATACTTTAATATTAATTGTAGCACTTTGGATTTGTTTGCTGACAATATTTATATGAAATAAAACGTCATGCCAAATAATAATTCCACAAATAAATTCAAAATTTTGTACAGACGTTAAGAGGGAACTCGCTTTATGTCTTGCATCAATGTGAAAGGAATTATCTTCAGCTACTTCTAGAAGACTTTCGCAAACCTTAATTAAATAAAGTTTAAGGGGCTTTATTGCATCAATTCTGCTGGACCATCTTGTCTCACTTGGAGGCTTTAAACTTAACCCGGGGACATTTTTTCGCATAACATCCCACCTTTTTGTGGATGACGAAAAAAAATTATATAACTCTTGCACAAGATCTGACACCTTAGAAGCGTCATTTACTGTTAAGTTCAAAGTATGAGCCGCACAAGCTACAAAAAGGGCTCTAGGCTTCGCATCAAGAATGCGTTTTTGAAGCCTAACATGCTTTCCCTTCATGTTTGCTTCATTATCATAACCTTGTCCCCTAATATTTTTTATATCTAAATTTAATTTTTTCAAATTTCTGTCACAAATGTATATATCCCTTCCCCTGTAGAGTCCAGTATTGGATTAAACGCAATAAAACTTTCCTTAACTTCAACCTTTTTTGAAGTGGTGTTAAGGACAACATACCTCAGAACAAGACTAATTTGCTCAGTATGACTGGTGTCTGGTGTACAATCTAATATTATTGGAAAATATTTTGAACTGCGAACCATTTCTAAAATATTATTTCTTACTTTAGAGGACAATAATTCAATTATTTCATTCTGTATTTGCACGCCTAAATAATGAGTCATTTTAACAGATTTTTTTTGGGAGTCACACACTCGGCTAACGTGCTGTCTCATCACTGAATCAAAAGAGGCAATCATCTCAACAGCTTTTAGAAAATTTCCATTATCATGTTCGAAAAGTAATTTAGAAGAACCTTGAAATGCCAAGCATTGTGTAGATAAATACTTAACAATCGCAATAATTCTTTCCAACACGTCGCGCCAATATTTTTTTTCCGTTTCTAAAATCAGTAGGTGATGAGCATTAACAGTCGTAGATGTCTCCAACGTTTTTTTTAAATTTACCCAAGTGGTCATATAACTGTTGTGTAAAATTGACGTTTCGTATCTCTTCATTAGCAAAGACAAGTGTTGCCAATCAGATACTCCATTTGTATCACAAAAAGTGTTAGGAGTTTTACAAAACAACTTACAACAAAAACAAAATACAGAATCTTTAGAAATAGAGTAAATAAGCCAAGTCCTTTCGACTTTTTCTCCATTTGCTAGACTTCTTACAAAGTATTTGCACGAAAACTTTCTCTTATCTTTATTACTAGAAAAGCTAAAACTGATGTCTATCAAGGGCGGACCACGTTTAACCAATATTCTAGCTATCTCATTGGGGACTCTTTCGTGCCACAAACCGGGGTCGGACGGAATTATATCGACACTAGCCTCATTAAAGCCTTCATCGAAAGTGTCACTTGCAGCAGGTATTTCGGTAGCTGACATTACCGAACTTCTTACACAAGCTGAATTACCTGAAGTGGATTGTTCAAGTGCTGTAGACGAGGATGGTGTCATCGCTTCATCGGGCTCTGCATCAGTAGAAGCTGTTTTGCTGCTACAACCGCCGCCACTTGTTGCAGGACCTGATGTTACCGTGGTCGCCTCTGTTGAAATTTCAGATGGTCCACTCACGGATTTAGAATCTTGAGATTCGGTCGCATCGATAGTCTCCGTGGAATCTTAATTGTTTTGCAAGAAGTGCTTTAAAGATTCAGCCAGTTTTTCCCTTTCTTGTAGGTCTCTTTCTTTTATCCTGAAAAAACAAATAAATAATTAGTACTCATGGGAATTAGAAATTAACTTCTAAAGTAAGCACAATAATAAGCACCAAGTTTGCATATTTGAGTAAAAAGCAATTTGTTCGAGCCCTTTCAGCTTAAACCCTTTCAAAAATAAAGGCAGAAAAAATATTAAACTAATTTGATCTTATAGCCCTTAAAAACCCTACAAAATGATTTTTAAAAAAGATCGATATCATAAAAACTAAGCGAGTTATGGATAAAAAACCAATTACTTTTTAAAAATTAATTATAACCAGTATCCTATAAAGGGTTAATGTTGATAGTATAAAGTAGGGAACACTTACCATTTTATAAAAAATCAAACCGTTGAAATTGCAGTCAGCAGGTATTCAGCACTTAATTTTTTAGAAAAAAAAGTAGTAAACAAAATATTATACAACACAACACTTGACAAAATAAAAATAACTTTAAATGTAAAAATTAATAGAATTACTTGTTTTTATGCACTTGTTGCACGGTCTAGTAAACTAACCGGATTAAAAACGCCTCTGGCGATGCATCGCTTTTATAGCGCTCCAGGCATTATTCATGTCTGAACAGGAAAAATCAAGAAACTACCGCCTGACATGTTCTCCCAACATAGGAATCGGCAGTAACTGGATGATATACTAATAAAATTTCGTGTGTATTTATACCTAATCCTATTTAATTTCTCAATTTTTATTTTAAAATAAATTTTTGTTTTTTGTTTTTTTTGCAAATTTTTTTGCAATTTTTTTTGGACCCTTGGTTTTGGCGCCCCTTAAGGATGGCGCCCGTGTGCATTGCACACTTTACACATATGGTAGCGGGGGCTCTGGCTACAGGACTCTAGCCGTTCACAAGCGGGGTTGAAGCTGCGATTCATTCAGGTTGCAGGTTTAATTTTATTAGTAAAATGAGGTAATGAGGAGTATTTCATCTCTCCGAGGGCCGGGATTTAAGTTTAAAAATTAGGCGGTCGAAAATGGCTTTTAAGCAGTTAACCCTGCAAGACAGTACAGCGTATTAAGACAGGGATAAAGCCTCAAGGATTCGATTTTCCAAGAAAGTTCAACAATCAAGGTAAAATCGAATTCTAGCGGTCTTGCTCTTGCGGAAAATTTGAACTTCTCGGGCTGACAGTACAACACGTCATCTCCCTTGAAACCTGGTCTGGTAGTGGTTGGAGGCCTACTCCGTTAGATAGTTTAGCGTGTCAGACCGGAGAGCCCAGGTAGAAAATGAGAAGACAGGATCAGGACTGGTGGACTCCAGGGGGAATTCGATCCGCGGGCCGCAAAAATATCCTGGCGGGCCACATTTGGACAGCCCTCATATACATCATCGTAACCCTAAAGAAAAATTTGGATTTGCCGTTTGAGTTCCCTAACAAAATTTGACAAGCCGAAGTAATGTTTGCTAATTATTTTTATTTATATACATAAGAACCACCTAACTGCAGTATTTTTTCAAATATACGAATTGTAATAAGAGATCCCAAGTGAAATACAAATTGTATTGACTTTAACAACACTTTTCAGTAATATAAAAAAGAACTTTTCTCCATTTTACTTAGTTTTACAAATCCTCACACAAAGAGCCATGCATTTAGCGACAATCTATTACTCACCGTTAGAGATAAAAAAAGTCGAACGGGAATTGTATACCAGAACAGCGTCGCCAGCAACAAATAACGCAATTAAAAACAATCTATTACTAAGCTGAAAAATTTATATTTAAAAACATAATCTAATTTTGTTGTTACCAATAATATACAGTGTGTTTCACTTGAATTGAAAACACCGAAAAAATTTATATATTCTTAAGCATGATGATTTGGAATTTTGTTGCCTTTTACAGACCCTAAGAAGACTTAAGCTACCTATTTGAATTATTTCCACCTCTGCATACTATCATCGATTAAAAATGCTAATTTTTCGAAAATGTTCCTATCGATCAAGGTAGGTCTCCACAAAAACGTCCAAATACGAATTTTTGTTGTAAAAAATGAGAACATTTTTTAGAAGCAATAATAATCAAATCTTGTCAAAGCATAAAGTACCGTAAAATTAAACATGTGTAATATATTTCTATAAAAATAAAACATATGTAATTATTAATGTTTTACAAACACTCCATTAGTTTCTTACGAAATTTTGTGTTTTTATTATTGCAATTTTTGTTTCAGTATTGTACAAAAATGTAATCATTACCACTTACATACTAACAGGAAAATGATTAAGTTTACCACAAAAATAAAAAAAAATAAAACTCAAAGTTTGATTTCAGGATCTTGTTTATAATGTTTTGACTGGATTTGAATGCCCACTTTTAGTTCACTTATAGTTTTAAAAAAATATCTAAAGGGCTTTACTTAGAATTTCCCAGCAAGTGGACGTTGTGACACTAAACAATTTTAAAAATAAAAGGAACTAAGGGTAAAATATTTTAACGTTTTTGATAATACTGCAAAAATAAAAGGAAACATTTGGTAATGCGAATTACATCAATGTTTAAATAAAAAACATTACCGTCCATGGCATTCTAACTTCAGCTCCTGCCAATGCAAACTCAACCCTCGACCCACGTTGCTACACAATGCAGCTCCATTAAACGCAGCGCATTTATACCTTGCTTCTTTTTGTCTCTTACAACATGTATCTTGTAACTGTTGGGTCGCATCTTCATCAAGAGTAAAGCCTGAGCAATGTGCAAATTATTACTTTCATCTAATTCTCAATTAAAGTAAAAATCAACAATAAGGTGAGTTGTAGATGTTGGGTGCAACATATGCCCTTTTTCGTCAAGGGTAAAAACATGCGCTATGTGAAAAATATTACTTTTATTTAATTAATAGTTCTTGAGCAAAAATAGGCAGAATTTTATTTTTTTAACCAGCTCACCTTGTATATATTTTACGGAAATTTTCTAGGTTTCATCCCAGGAAGACATATAATCCTCATGCAAAATATCGTCTTCCTCCAACAAATGGTTTTTGAGTTATACCGACGACAACAGACAGACAGACAGACAGACAGGCAGACAGATAGACAGACAGACAGATAGACAGACAGACAGACAGACAGACGGAATTGGGGGCCCTAAAATGTGAAGATCTGAAGAAAACTCAGAAGATGATTTTTTCGCGATTACAATACTTCCTTCGTCTTTTAAACAACGGAGTAAAAATATTATCTGACATTAATTTTTTTTTTGTAATATACGTGTGTCCCCGGATGGACCCAACTATACTTGTAAACTTCCTTATTTTGCATTTTAGGAAGAACAGTCATTCTTCATAAAAAGTTTTGCTTTATCTAGCAAGTCCGCAACCACTACCAAAATTTCGAAATAACATACAGGGTGGTTAGAAAACGAGACAACGTGAAATTTGGTTAAGAATAAAGTACCTTTTATTTGAAAGGAAAGCATAAGTATTGCTGGGAAAAGATGTTTGAAATTTCTACAGAAGCTTACATATCTAATCTGAACGTTGTATCTCAAAGTTAATTTTTTAAATTTTTTATTGAAAGAAGTATGTAATAGCGAAATTTATACTAGTATAAATTTTGATAAAAAAAATAAACTTTGAAATACAACATTCAGATTAGATATGTGAGCTTCTATTGAAATTTCAAACATCTTTTTCCAGTGATACTTATGCTTTCCTTTCAAATAAAAGGTACTTTATTCTTAACCAAATTTCACGTTGTCTCGTTTTCTAGCCACCCTGTATGTTATTTCAAAATTTTGGTAGTGGCTGCAGACTTGCTAGATGAAGCAAAACTTTTTATGAAGAATGACTGTTTTTTCTAAAATGCAAAATAAGGAAGTTTACAAGTATAGTTGGGACTTTTTAAATAAGAATTTAAGTGATAGCGATTTCATGTTTTTACAATTTTTGAAAGAGAAATCAGCTTAATAAAAACTACAAATCACTCAAGAAGCTAAAAAGGTTGAGAAAACTAAAACAAATTAAAGAACATTTTTGTTTTACTTCAAACAAATTTAAAATGTTGGTTTTGTCATATTATATTTTGAGCATATTGCGATTATTATTGCTTATAAAAAGTTCGTATATAGGTGTTTTGAAGCCGTCAAAACAGATTTTGAAATCAAATCCAGCCTAACTTGATCGTTGGAGTAAGTTTCGGAAAATTCAAATTTTTAATTAATCATAGTGGACGGTATAGCAATATGTTAATAATCCAAATAGGAAGCTTAAGTCGCCTTGGAAATCTGTAAAAATTACCACAATTTCAAATCATTACAATTAAAAATAGAAAAAATACCTACATGAGTGTTTCCATTTTAAGTCAAATACGCTATATCTGCATATTAGATACAACTATACAGGTTTATTCGATTTCGAGGCTCACTGTTAGGAACACGGAACATGGTTAAAAATTAGTGCACACTCGCGCATTATAATGCTGAAAACTACTATAAAAATCTGTAAAAGGTTTTACCCAGGCTTCCCACGTCGACAGTGTGACACTAAATAATTTTTAAAATGAAATTAAGTTAGGAATAAAAAATATCTTCACGTTTCTAATAAATTAAATAAATTTTTAAATAAAAAAAATCTATTACCGGAGCGATTCGAACCGCGGCGCTTGCGACTGCGAATAAATGCTACCGACCAATCCCTTACTACTCTACGGAGAACTGTCATCGTCGGGTTTCAGCTGGCTTAACCTTCACACAGGGCATGTCGTAAGAAAATTAATTATATTTTTTACATCAATAAACCAATGCAGATAATTCTTTCGCTAAACATTTATTTATTCATTTTTAAACATATCATACGCTGGATGTATATATTTATGTGCAATAGTTTTTACGATATACGTCGTTGCCTCGCCCAAATATGAGTTTCCCGTCTATTTCAAGGTTTGGAATTTACGCATTTATGCGGCGCGCAGCCTAAAATCAAAGGAAA